>JAGKTI010007428.1:0-26726 GCA_018397915.1 Birgus latro
GAATATATGGAGTGGATGGAAAATTGTCGAGCCCTGTGAAGAGTAGCACGAGGGAGCTAGGGCTATGGTGTGGGTGGATGGTGAGCTGAGTGAGTTCTTTGATCTGAATGTGGGATTGAAACACGGAATTTGTGATGTCTCCATGGCTGTATAATATATATTTACGGGATTAGGGCATCGGGCTATAGAGAGATATTGGTTAGTGTTGAGCGTCAAATATAGCTACGAGAAGCAGGAACAAGTATTCTGTTGATCAAGTTTTTATTTTTCTGGCTGTTTTCAGTCAAAGCGCTACCCTATTTAATGAGAGTTACCTTTTTGTATACAGGTATATGACTTCATCACAGTCATATTAATGCCAATTATTGTTTCTTCAGAGGATCCCGAAGGCAGACAGTGTGACAGCCCGACCCATCCTCCTCCTGTGAATACAGTCACAGGGGCAAGTCCAGTGCGAGTCCATATATTTAAGGACCGCAATGTCACACCAGCCTCAGGCCAAGCCCGTTATAACTAAGACCTGCAGCCAGCCTGTGGGACAGCAGGAGCACTCAAGCCATAACATACACAGCACCCCAGTGAAAGCACCACCTGGGGTGAGTGGATCCCGGAAACGAAAACGGCATCTGTCTGACGAATCTGCACACGATATTGTGTCCATTCAGTCAAAAATTCAGGTGTCATTGGAGAACCTGGAGAAGAGGATGGCTGCCATGGAGCGAATTGCAGATTCTGTAAGAAGAATTGACGGACACTTAGCTGGCATTGCGAGGGCTGCTCAGCAGTTAGCTGTTAAGAAAGAAAAATAAATGACTAAATGATTCTTTGTATTTATTCGACCACTATGTTTCGTTCAAAACTGCAAACATTCATTGGTTGGTCCTGACATTTAAGGTGAGAGTGACCAGCCTCACTCATCCCTGATTGGCATTACGTGAGCAATAAACCCCAACCACCCCTTGGATATAAACCATCACCGGCTCAATCCGATTGGAGCGCCGTAATTACCCACTAAACCACCAGGCACCAAAATTTGGTTATATGGTTACCACCCAGCATAGTAAGTGGTTTCCTGGTGTACAGGAAACCATTTGGCTTGTCACTCAGTGTAGAGTCACCCACAGGCAGAAGGACGAGGAAAGAATGAAGACAAGAAAGGACAAGGGGGAGTGTAAAGTAACCCATAGGCAGAAGGACAAGGAAAGAAAGACAGAAAAGGATTGAAGGCAAGAAAGATGGAAGAGAGGAAAGGGCAGACACCCAAAATCAGCACTACAGAGTGAGTGGATGGTTAACACACACAAGAAATCACCTCTTTGGGAGGAAATTTCTGGCCTGTTTAAGGCACATGGGAGGTGATTTCTGTGCATGATTTGCATATCTCAGGTACCATAACAGTGAATTCACATTTTCAGGGAATTGTTTTATACAAACAATATACTGGTATTGTTCATTTATTTGGTTTAATATCGAATTGTTTCCATTTTCCCCTCTAACTGCCTCTTTTTTAGGTTTCATGAGTATACATTTCACAGGAATGTCTTCTGTTGCAGTGCTCTGTGTAAATGCTTGTCAAAGTAAATGAGCATTTCATGCATTGTAAGGTAAGTTCACACGGGTGATTAGTATTGAAAAAACGAGTTTGCTTCTGGTTTTTATTTTCTTAAATATCTCCATCTCATCTTTGGCCACCCCCTGCCTCTCCACCTCATGCTCCTCTCAAATTATTACTTTCCTCTGCTCTCACTCTCGTGTCTGTCCAACAAGGTCCAGCCTTCACTTCCATACATAAGAGTTAGTATCACAATACTATCATGCAATGACTTTTTTACTTTTATGCTCACTTCCCTTTTTCTTATCACTACTTTCAAATAACTAACAACTTTACACTGTTATACAGTAGATAGGCTGAATCTGTTTGTGGGGGCCTTTTCAAAAGATCAGCAGAGGCCATTAGAAAATTTACAATGAGCAAAATTAAATATAAAGAAGTTTGCCTTCTGAAATCGGGTAGAGAATAAGTCTTCATAAAGCAATGGTGAACGGTACAACTGTGGAAGAGTTTGAGAGCAAACTGGATGAAGTGGGAAAAATAATTCAAAAATTGAAGTACTAGGAGTCAAACTAAGCAACACCATAATGACCACACGACCGCAAGAGAACGTATGAGAGACCTTAAGCTCAAGTCACAGGCTCAGTAGTCTCTTCAAGGATTCCTCCGTGAGTTTCAGTGAATTACAAAATCAGTCATCCGTGGTGCAACAGCATGGACTGCCGTGAGATACCTCTACATTTGTTCTGATCACGCGTTTGTACGTTCGATTCATAATTTTTTCGACAATGTATGATGTATCATAATATTTTAGATGATTTTAGTATATACAATGACTTATTTAATCTAATGTATGTGAACATTGTATCATGAGGCTGCAATTTATTTGCAGTAAAGGCTATATTGGTCAACAATGCTAGTTTTCCCACTTATATCAAAATAGTACTTGCTCCGATATAGTATATTTACACTGCCTACGACGGTCCGCTGCCACTTGTACTTATTATATTTTGCAGATTCGCAACATTTGTATGCTATTAGTGATTAATTAATGCCTGATTTTATTCTAAGGATTTTGGTACAGTTTGAGTAACAACATTCTAAAAATGGGAGAGTTATAAGGCTTACGATTATGACTGCCTCTCACATGGCGCAACTCTACGAAGAGAATTGACAACGCCGCAGAGGGTTTGCACGCGTTTTCTAGGGCTCCAGAATACGCCATAAGTGAAAAGTTGCTCTTACGCCCAAAGATGGCGGACTTGCGAGGATTTTTGAGCTTTCAGAATCCGGCCCCTGGTGCTGGAGTGGCAGTAATAAGAGGAGGGTAAACTAACGGCAAAGGGCAACTCTAGTCTGTTGTCAACCGGCTCCAAATGCAGATGAGGCAACAACAAGAACAAAAACAAGTTGCAACTCCCCCCTCAATGCTCACACCTCTCACCCTCTGACCCCCGCTGCCATCCCCCATCCTCTTCATAAGCCTACACCATCAATCTATCCCTTCTTAGCAGTAATAGGAGAGAACATCATGGGACTGAAGTGGTTAAGATATCAAAGGCCAGACTGACAACATCTTACAAAACTTCACTACTACAAGGATTTCCAGAGTTAAATGAAACTATACTCTGTTCACTTTAACTTGGCATAATACTGCCATCTCATACTAAATACTGAGAAGGCCACTAGTATATGGTGCTGGTCATTAAGAGGCACTGTCAAATGGATTCCAATTTCCACAAAGTTACAGTCTATGAATCATATCTGCAGAAGTTTAAACAGTGGTAAAACTGGCAGTCCCTCACCATCTCATTATACCTCAGTAGAATACCTTGAGGTGCTGGCACTAGATGAGATTGTCAAGATCATGAACTCTACTGAACAAGTCATGGTGACCTATTCTGAAGATGGCTCAAAGGAGGAGGGTGCTGGGTCATTTTCTGTTCAGGGTATCACCATTAACAGAAAATACAGGTCACTGCCCACAATGAGCATTGCTTCAGAGTCCAGAAAGAACTTAGCTGCTCTCAAGGTGGCAGTCCTTGAAATTCTGGAGGCAGCAAATGGTGTTGCAGACAAAACTCTGTTCGAGAAAACTGACTTTGTGATCACTGACCAGACAGCTCACAATATCAAAAAGGATGAACTTGTGGCAAAGAGTCTGGACTCTGAGCACATTCATGATTATCTGTATTAGAAGGCGAAACAACCGCACTCACCGGCTTCACATCGCCAACTAACCAGGCCCAGCCTGCACACCGCAGGACCCTTCCAGTGATGTCACCATTCGGGATGTAACAGAAGTGTGTGCGTACACACACACACTAACAGCAATATGCACTAACACTCTCCCTTCTTCTTAATTTAACAAAAGACTTCAAGGACGAAGATGAATGGTCTATTGGCGTCCGATACACACTATGTATCCAATACACAGACTTTTGTTTAAGTACCATCATGACCCATCACACACTATGTATTCAATACACAGACTTGTGTTTAAGTACCATCAAGACCCAGTCTGTAGCCACATACAGATATGTGATGTCCCTTGAAGAGTTACAATCCTTCTAGTCTCGGCTGGCTGCTGCACGCTGCCGCTCGGTCAAGGCACCTTTTTTGGTGATACAATCAGCCAGTCGTTGTGATGTATCCACCCAAGACACTTCATCAATCTCCCCATACTCCAGCATGTCTTGTAATACATCAATATCAATGTGCAATCTCCTGTCTTCTACGCTCCTACAGGAGTAAAGGGCTTTCACCAGACTCTTGCTGTCGATGAAACACTTGCAAAGAATCGTCATTAGACTTCTCCTGGACTAAACTGTTTTCTCATCACTGCTGACACTGCCCCCAACTGTAGTATTTTGCTCTGGAGCACGTGCTAGACGACACATGTGCACTCGCACGAAGACACTGCCGTGTCTCACCAGATTTTGCTTTCCATCTCTGCCTATTACAGTTCCAGAACCGTGCCACTCATGACTGTAATTTCTTTTGTAGAAGACTTCATCTTCATTTCGGATGTCATTTAAGTCACTTGAATGTATGTTGTGCCACAGAGCCATAGCCAAACATTCACCTGATTCAGTCTCTATCAACTCTTGTCTTGCTAAATGAAGAGCATTCAAACTGTTCCTCACAATTTTTGTTGTAGGTTCCAAGGCTGCAGGATCATTTGCATTCACATTAGGCAGGCCAGGGTTCTGACCAAAAACAAGTTGGTTAGGGGAAAGACCTGCATAGTTGGTGAGAGCATTTCTTGCTGATACTGCCCAAGCCAAGGCCACATCCAAGTCACACTGGCTATCAGCCATTACCTTCCTAACAATGTCACCAATGACTGCATTTTGACGCTCACATACTCCATTGCTCCATGGACTCTCTGCAGACGTCGTCATGATCTTGATATTGAAGGCCTCTCCCAACGCTTGTATTTCAGCACTGCTGAATTCATAATCATGATCTGTAAGAATAATCATGGTCTGTAAGAGTTTTTCCAGGTGTGCCAAACACAACAATCCAGCTCCGAAATACTCCTTTGATAATGGTGGCCGCACATTTGTCCGTCATTACTATTGCGTGCAATACTTGGTCACCAAATCAACAAGGACTAAGAAATAATGCCTTCCCCAAGCTTTCAAATCCATGGCTATGGCTTCGTTAAACTTGACGCCATGGGCAAACTGACTATGGGTCGGGGCTTGGCTTTCTTGAATCTATGACAGACTGTACATGCATCAGATACAGCCTTGATAGCCCACTCCAGTTCTGAACTTTTAATCCCAGCATTTGTAATCAGTTTAATTAGTTACACCAACGTTGGGTGTCCAAATTGCCTGTGAAGCTTCAAAGCCATTTTTTTCTACATCACCCCCAAGAGATGCCAGCGCGGTTGTTTCACAAAACTCTCGGCCTAGTCATAAAGAAATTGGAAGCAAGTAATGGCCTGAAGATGAGGACTTCAAATTAATGGTAGTTCGACGAATTTTGACCTGGTCACTCTCAAAGTTAATCAACATTTACTCAGCAACAAGGGAATATTGCAGTTCACAACACCAGTCACAATGGTTGCATGCATATTTCCAATGTTGCAAGGCAGAGTAACACGTTTGAGGGAAGAAACCGTGACACCATCAGTGAAAGCAAACATTGCGGATGACTTTTCTATTATTGCTTCACGTTCGTAATCACTGAGCTCACTTAGCAACTGATCCATTCAACTCCACATACAGTTTGTAGAACACAATGTGTCTAGAACAGCACATCCCTTAGATTCTTCTATTAGTGTCTGTAATTTACCTCTACTAGCGGCATCATCCACGTAGCCCATAAATAATGACAGATGCACTGTTTCAGACTTTTCTTCTTGACTGCCGTTATTTTCGTATGCATCCGGACAGTCACATACCCAATGAAATCGAGAATCACACACTAAACACCTCTCAATATCTTTCCGTCAGGCCCGTTGGGAAGTTCTAGCAGATACGGTTGAATATCAGCCGCCACCATGAACTCGATCACGTACTGCACCACCCCGAAACAGTGTCCGTCCTCCTCGAGCACTTCTAACATAAAACGTTTCCTCACCCCTGACTTCATCACTCCAAAATAATGGTTCGCTCTTCACCTCACAGGCAGACACCGATGCATAGTTCTGCTTGCAAATTTCACCAGCAAAAATACAATTCAGGGCAGATTTCATACTTTCATAAGTCACCTCAGTTATTAAGGACATCACTAGTTGCTGTTCACTACCTTAAAGTTTGCATGAAGCCAGAAGCATAAAAGCCATCACAGAATTTGGCAGTGCCATGTCCTGCTTCGTAAATCTGAAATAAACATGCTCAAATTCTGCCACGAACTTAGGAATGTTCATATCATGGGCTCTTCTTAAGTTGTACAATTCGTGAAAAGCTGCAAACTGCCGACAGCCTTTGTCCACGAGAAATAAACCGTCTAGTTTGTTCAACAAGGTCTGAACACCATTATCTTGTTTCAAACCGACAGCGTCAATTTCCGAAGACGCCACCCTCGCTCTTCCTGACATGAAAGGTGAAAGGCTAGAGCTTGCTTCATTTTCAGTAAGTCCGCCAGTTCGCACCAAATGTCGATGCCCTTCTTCCGACTCTCATAGGCAGTAATTTTCAAGTTTTGGAGGCAACTTAGTTGAGCATGACGCCATTATGTTCGAACCAAGCTCTGCTACCAGTATTAGAATGCGAACAACCACAAATCACCAGCCTCACTCTGTGAACTGACCGGGCCCTAGCTACACACCGCAGGACCCTTCTGGTGACGTCAACACTCAGGACGTAACAGAAGTGTGTGTGCACACACACACTCATAGCAATATGCACTACTACTACTACTAATAATAATAATAATCCACCCATCACCCAATCCTGCGTTGCCCCATGAGAAGCGTAGCAGCCCAGGGCTAGGCAAAATGGTTCTGACATTTAAGATAAGAGTGAAGTAATAATAATAATAATAATAATAATAATAATAATAATAATAATAATAATAATAATAATAATGATAATAATAATAATAATCCATCCATCATCACATCCTATGTTGCCCCATGAGAAGCATAGGAGCCCAGGGGTAGGGAGGTTGGTCCTGACATTTAAGATGAGAGTGAAGAGTGAATAATGAGAACTATTCTATGTCCTAATAGCATGCCAAATGGGCCACACCCCCACTCACCATTCAAGCCCCTGGAATCCTGACACCACCAAACAGGCATACCTATCCACACACACATGCACTTCATAACACCTATCCAATAACCCATCCAACATCTTTCAAGTTAAATAAATGCTGTCAACCCTTGTCATGTACTCCTCCATACAAAACTCATCCTCTCACCTTTTCCCTACTTCAATCTTCTTTTATCGATTCATCATTTTAATCTACTCAGTAAAAAATTTAAATATACACTAAAATGTGATACTGGTCCCTAGTTTTAATATATCTACAGTATCTATCTGTCTATCTATTGCCAGACGCTTTAATCCTGTAAGGGGTGGGCACAAACAAATTGCCTCCAAGGCCCCCTGCCCCCTGCCATTTCACTGCCCTGCTTCCAGCTCACACCCCCCCTCCCTCACATACCTCTCCAATCCTCCACCTCATCCTCAGTCTCTTCCTCCCTCTCCCTCAACTACCTAGCCCGAAAAAGGAGGATGGTGGACTGTAAGGGAAAATAACTTTTGGTTTCCTATCCAGATGGGACCACATCAAGAATTATAAAAAAAATTCACAATGGGATGCTTACCAGAGAGTGGAAGATGGTTGATATTACCATGATTTGGAAAATGGTTGATATTAATTTGGCAGCTGGTTGGTATTTGGCTTTCTCCTCCTCCTTCCACCTCTCTGTCAGCAGTTTTCACAGCTGGGTCAACTCACACATCTGAAAAATAGAGTACACATTAGTCCTTTCCTTCCAAACCTTGATTAACAAAAGTATCTGGTTGGCAGCAAGAACAATATTACCTGGGGAGAGCAAGGTTTAATTACATGGCCGTAAGAATTTGTAAAATGTCTTTAATAATAATAATAAAAATGCAGTACTCCAGTCTGCAGTCCATATACAGTATACACTGGCTACAGTTTACATATAAAAGGAACAAAGAAATTTCACCATATACAGTACTGAATTAATCTGCTTTTCAATACAAGAATTAAAGAAATCAGACTATATCACACTCCAGGGGTTGTTGTTGCTGTTGATCAATCCTGGTTTGTCTAGATAAGCAGACCCATCAACTGCAAGGAAGCAACCACCCCTGTAGGGTTTTCCCATGCACTGAGTCTGTATTCCCTTGCGGTTGACAGCAGCGAATAGCGTGAAGGTTTAGTTCCCGGATGGATGTCACATTTGCATCTCTCCACTCAATTAACAGAGGCATCATAGTTGGCTCTACTTCACCCCGTAAAATGGTTACCACCCAGAGGTGTAAGTGTGTTCCTGGGTTACAGGAAACCATTAGGCTTGTCGCTCAGTACAGAGTCACCTGATGTGAAACCAAGAGTACACTGAAGTCTCGTCCTTCCTCTCAACTCTTCCATCGTAAACCTAGACTCCCCAGGCCTAGTATTCAAGGGAACAATACACATCCATTTAATCATTGTCATTTCTGTACGTCTGAGCCAATGAATATCCTCTTTCTTTACTGCCCAATCTCACGTCTATACATCACTACACTCCTAACACATGCCGAAGATGAATAAAATTTCCTGATGGCATATCACATCACAAGGTCCAATACCAGGCTTATTTTATTTAGCCTGTGGTGCCTTCATGTTGTGGCACTGATGTGAGTGAGTGGTGGAGCTTCCCCGTTATTTAAACATCCCTCTATACCTTTCCTATCCCCTGAATGGAGGATGATGGGGGAAAAAACATGTTCATCCTTGGTTTGTATAAATCCACCAACTGTGATAAAAGATAATAAAAAAAGAACTGACACAAAAAAGGGATGGCTCACCTGGTGACACTGATATACAACCTCCCTCAACCCCCTATTTCAAAAAAGGAGGATGGTGGACTGAAGAAGAGCAACGTCAGCCTGCAGTGCACCAGATCCATACCCAGATGGGCCTGAAGCCATAACAAGAACAAAGAGGCATCACATTCACACACTTACCAGAGTGTACAGGCAGGCGGTGGGGTTAACTTCCATTACAGTTTCAAGTTTGCTGGGGATTCTTCTTCTTTCTGCCTCTCTAGGGCAGCTTCCACGGCTGACAATCCACTCAAGCACCCGAAAATTTTATTACACATTAGTCCTTTCCTTCTGAACCTTAAGTTTGCCTGGTAGTAAAAGTATTTGGTGGCATTTTTTTTTTTTTTTTAATGCACAGAAGGAGCAGAAGGCTACCAGCCCACAAGGTTGCTCCCTCCAAGAAAAAATAAAAACAGAATAACAGTGAGCCAAATTCAAGACCCAATAATTTCAAGATGCCTGGACACACTGCATTTAAAACACTCATGACCATAGGCAGTAGGAAATACAAAGACAGTTCCAGAGTTGACCTGCTGCATACATGAAGTACTGGAAGTAATGGTTAACTCTTGCATTAAAGAGTTTACATATTAAAGAGTGAAAACAAATGTCACCATAGACTGAATTAATGTGCCTTTCAATACAAATAAAGGAATCAGACTTAACCACATTCAGGACCAGACCCAGCACTCTAAAATAATAATCTATCTATCTATCTATAGCCCGATGCCCTAATCCTACAAAGGGTGGCTGCAGACAAAATGCCTCAAAGTCACTCTGTCACCCACCATTTGCCTATCCTCCCTCCAGCTCACTCCCCCCTCCCTCATATACCTCTCAACTCCATCCCTCCACCTCATTCTCAGCCTTCCCCTCCCTCTTCCTCCCTCCACCCCACCTGCATACACCCTCTTAGTCAGAGTTTCATTCTCCATTCTCTCCACATGTCCAAACCACCTCAGTGTATTTCTCCTAATCTGGCAGATTTACCCCTTAAGGTATTAAAGAAATAAAAAATATTCATAAACTGTATTTTACTTGTTTTCATCACAGAAGAACAATAATAAACATAAAAGCAAGTGAAATTAGATCATACTGTATCATACCATTTATAAATGCTCCAACCTGCTCGCACACATTTAATGGCAGTTCTTCACATTGCTTTATCTGTGGCAGACTCCCTATTCAGTCCCTTAACCCTGAGGTCATATTCTATGACCCTGTCCCAGGTCTTCTTTGGTCTGCCTCTCGCAACTCTACCCCAAACATTCAAACTTCTCACTTTCTGCACCCATCATCCTCCATCCTCTCCATATGCCCAAACATCTCAATCTACCAATCCTCATCACAATAATATTTTCATGTATACTTTTATACACTAACTCCTGTTGCAACAGTAATCAACTTACATGATGAAAATAAAAAATCCCAAATTATATACGGTATGACATGATGAACATACAAAGATTGAGAAAAAACAATTATCGCTTCTATATTTTTACCTTAGTACGAGCAGAACTAACTACCTATTTGACATCTCCTGTCTGGGTATTATTAGCCAACTACTGCTGCTGTGTTTTTACATCAAGATTTCTTTTTTCAGTTATCTATACCCTAAAAATTTGTGCACACATGCACACACACACAGGTTCATTTGTGCAACACTGGAGAGTTACAGTAGTCATTAGCTTTAGCTCATCTGATGTCTATCTATTTGTTGTAAGATGCCTTAATCCCATAGGGGTGGCATAAACAAATCTCTGTACTGCCCTGTCCTCTGCTATTTGGCTGACCTCTCTCTAAATCACACCCCACCATCTCATATACCCTTCCACTCCATCCTCCATCTCACCCTTGGTCTCCCCCTCCAACTGACTCCCATACACTTTTCTAGCCAATCTGACTCTCACACACACTTCTAGCCAGTCTCTCATTCTCCATCCTTTCCACTTGGCCAAACCATCTCAAAGTATTTCTCTTAACACTTTCATCCACAAAACAAGATTATTTCAAATGAGTTGCACTCAGGTACAGTACTGACTAGGTTTTTCAGCTGTGTAACTTCAGTAACATGTTGGAGGTTATGGGAGCTGGTTACCTCTGTGCAATTTTGGTGCAACTTCTGAGTCTGTTTCTTTATATGTGACATTATGTTGCAGAAGTTAATCTGCCACACACCAGACCCAAGGAAATTACCTTACATGGAGTTTCACTGATAAGTGACAATTTACTTATGCAAAGCTGATGGAGAATATGCAGTAGAAGGTCAAAAGGAATACGTGAGCATAGGAGGAAAAAAAAAAAATCATTGCATGACTACTGTGATCCCCACTCTAACATAAGGAAGTGAAGTTTGGACCTCACCTTGTGACATCCTGTGGAGATCTTGGCCACTCAGCCTCAGTTACATGTTCTCACATACTGTACTGAAGTTATCTTGTACTCTAGCTTGTTGTAGTACGGCCTGATGTTGTCTGCAGGAAGTGGTGGTACTGTATGTCTTCGATCTTCTGCAGGAAGGTGTCTAATTTAGACTTCAAAGCTTCTACAGTGCAGGTTAACAAGTTTTTGAGATATCTAGGTAGGTAGGGTGCTGAATAACTTAGGCACTGTTATAGTAAAGCGGTCGGTTTGTAGGGTCTTGATGCCTTGGTAATTTGTTTTGGATCCTATGATGAAGCAGGATCTTCCCCTCTCACTATGGAACTTCCACTCAAACTTGGGTAGTATTAGACTCCTCCTCAGGATTAACATGCTGGCCTCATCCCTGGTGGGAGGATACAAGTCAAGAGTGAGAGAAGTGGAAAAGAGTGGAAAAAAAATCTATTTAAGAGGAGCATGTGGAATCACATGGAAAAACAGAATAACAATTGAGGAAGTAAAGAAGCACTGTGGTACTGATGTGGATGTGATTCAAGTGTTAAGAGATGGTTTGGCCATATGAAGAGGATGGAGAATAATACTGACTAGGAGAGTGTATGTGAGTGAGGTGCAAAGAAAAACTGAGGATAAGATGGTGGGAGGGAATTGAGAGATATATTAGAGGAGGGGTTGTGAGTTGAAGGAAAGATGGCCAAATGGCACAGGATAGAGTGACATGGAGGCAAACTGTCTGTGGCCATCCCTTGAGGGATTAAGGTGTCTAGCAACAGATGGAAACACAGACTGACAGACAAGGTAAAAAAGTATTTGCTGGTGCTGCAAGCCTTCTTGTAAATGTCTGCTACCTTAGCCTCAACCACATCCTGACCTCAATTACACAAGGCCAAAACACAGTGAGGAAAAAAAAATGTGCACAAAAGAGCTGTGTTCTCCTGCATGCCAAAAGGGTCAAACACTGCTTTGAAATGTTCCATGATGATGATGATGATGTACTTGTGTGTGTGTATACTGCAATGTTCAAGAATATGTTGAAAGGAGTGTTTATCTATGACTTGTCTAAGTTTTCACCTAAAACTATAACTGAGAATGGAACTTGCAACAATTCATAAACTTCCCCTCACTCGGCCAGTTCTCAGAATTATCCTATGCACTCTTTGTGATTATATTCTTCTCATATATAATGATGACAATATTTTCATTTATGTCCAAAATGAGAACCTAAGCAGGAAATCCATCTGCAGTAGGATAAATGTTAAGACAACTGAGTTGTGTAAAGTGAAAACAGCAACTACAGTGCTAAAGTTCTTTCACCTTAACTGTACCCAATTTTTCACCCTTTTATAGCTATAGTCCTATATCATTTTCACAGCTTCCTCATGACTAGCATATTCTAATGTTGATCCACTGTTGTAGCTATCTATCTATCTATTGCCTGACGCCATAATCCCGTAAGGGGTGGCCATTTGACTCTGAGTTATTTGTTTTACGGGGAGGGGCACTAACCCTCCACCAACCCACTTGTTGATAGGTAGGGAGCACGTATGGTTTGGCTATATGGTTACCACCCAGCGTTGTAAATGGTTTCTTGGCTTACAAGAAACCATTTGGCTTGTCACTCAATGTAAGCCATCTGTAAAGGAAAGAAAAGCAATAAGTGACAGGAAAGATGGGAGAAACAGGAAGAGAGGGGGGCAGGAAAGAAAAATAATAATAAAGGGTAAGGAAGAAGTAGGCAGCACTACATCACAGCATTTAAATGGAAGGAAGGCAAGTTTTGGCCAAGTAAATGTAATAGCAGCATTTCGTGCTTTCATGGGGCAGAGTTCCCAAATGGGGAGGAATTCCCCACTGGGGGAAATCTGAAAATTCCAAGGGGTGGGAGGGTGATAAAAAGATAAGACTAAAATGGCCAAAGAAGCCTTTGTGATGTGTTGTTGGTTACATACTGTACAGTATATGATAAATCATATGGCAGAATTTAAATTAAGCTCTGTAAGTCAGAGCTCAGGATCTGAAATAATTATCACACTACAAAGAAACAAAAAAATATATACAATAAACCCTCGATATAACAAACCCCGGTATTGCTAATTTCGGATATAACAAACGGCCAAATCACGACCGAACTTCCCTCGGATTCTGCGAACAAAGGTCGCTAAATGCGGGGGAAGTTCGCAAATTAGCCCATGGTGACAACAGCATCCTTTCCTGGCACAGTAAGTGTACTTCAACAGCATCCCTTCCTGGCACAGTAAGTGTACTGTAACAGTACTACATAATACTAAATTCTTATTTGATATTGTATTTACAAGTACAACTTCATACAGTATTGTACTTACATGTACAGTACAACATAAACCACTGAATTCTCCTTGTCAAACTTCACAGAGTTAGTTTAGATTATGTCTCAGCACGTAGGGCTGAACGACTCCCCTTATATAGCGAACTGAGTTCGGTAATCCCTCAGAAATACCGACCCCTCGTAAATAGCGAACTTTCAGATATAGCGACCCATCCCTCCCCCAGATTAGTTTCTTATATCGAGGGTTTACTGTATCCCAAAACTTCACAGGTGTCGTTCATTCATAAAAAACCTGTAAAATACTTGGTCACACATGAAATGGAATCTTAATTTTCACGTGCTTACCTGACATGTCATCAAGATGATGTGGATGTATGACTAAAGTGTGGAACACTTTCAGAGGCCTTCTGGTTCCATGCCAAATGGTCATACACAATAAAGTATGGACCACTGAATATTAACTGAGTGGATAGCAATACTTTATCATTCTTTTTTCTTATCAAAAAATAATTGTCCTCTCCCCCTAAAGTAGGGGATTATTGTAATACTTTAGTTGTGAGTGTTTATCTGAAGATTTACTGCTGACATAATACCACTCAAGAAAGCAAATGGTCAGCCTCACCTTTTCTGGAGAGAGATCCTACACTCCTGATGTGGTAATAATGGTTATGGGCTTTATCTGAGGGGTGGCTGGGATTTACTATTGACATCATACCACTCAGGGGAAAGCACATAGTCACCTTCACCTTTATACAGTATGTCTACACTGAGTGAATTCACTGATTCACATATTTGCAATCTGCTCCTCAGCTGAGCTCTACCTACCGTTTATTAACCCCTTCACTAAGATTTTTTTTTAAATCATTCTCGATACCTACAGCCAATTTTCATCACACCTTCACTAAGATTTTTTTTTTAATCACTCGATACCTACAGCCAATTTTTACGACCACCACCACCACCATGGCCTGGTAAATTAAGGCACTCCAATCAAATGTGAGGGTCTACTTCAGAGAGGTGATTGGAGTTTATTTTTATTTATTTATTTATTTTTTTGACATGGAAGAAGGAACCAAAGGCTGGAGGCCAGCAGGAGTGTTCCCTCTTAAAAAAGAAAAAAAAAAAACAAGCAAGCAAGCCCCATTCTTTTCGAGATGCCTAGACATTGTGTTTAAGAAACTGGAGGTCACTGGCTGAAGAAGATGCAGACAGGAAGACAGTTCCAGAACTGCCTAGTGCTTCTGTAATGGTACTCCAGAAGGAGAAACCGGCCACTCACCTTAAATGTCTGTACTGAGTAACCTAACCCCAGACTCCTACACTCCTAATGGAACAATACTGAAGTGGATGATGAACAGATATACAGAAATCTTCATCCTCACCCTTTTTCCCACCTATGACATGGTGAGGTAGAATTCAGAACCTCAGAAACAGACATGAACAGCCAAACTGTATGACAATATTTAATTTCACTTGGCCTAAAATGGACATCCTTCTATCATATGCTGAGTTGTGAGAAGACATTAATAAAAGAACATATTGGTAGTCATGAGAATATGCTTGGAAAGGAAGCAGATTTTTTAAATAGTGAAATTAAGCTACGAGAATGAAGCTACAAAATGGTACAACCTAGAAGGTGAAAGAATTCTGGTGAACTGGCCCAAATGGGTGGGGGCAGGGCAGATGAAGGGGTTGATGAAGGGCACAGTTCAGCACTCAAATTCATACAATATTTCCAGAGAAGAATAAAAAGTTTATGGCAGAAATGGTATAGGTGAGGGCCACAAGGAACTTAGCCACAGTTCTCATCTTGTAACCAAGGCTTCTGAGTATGTGTCAAGTTATTCACACACCTAGGGAATGGATAAAATGCTATTGCATTAGTTAACTCAGTACTCAAGGATACAAAGCCACAGTATTAGTTCACTCAGTGCCCAGGGATACAATTCCACCATATTAGCCTGACTACCCTATTTAACTCCCCTAGGTACACAATTCACCCTACAAACTCACAAAGTATGTGTACCACAGTTATTTTAGGAAATAAAAAACCTTATATACCAGGTATATCTGCTACAACCAATGTAATAACTAAAACTGAACTAAACAAAACTGCCATTTTTTGTGATAACTATAATGAAACATCACCATACTGCCACCATTGTAACACTTACACAAAAAAAGTACACCCACTAACACAAATTTCGATAACCTTGTGGCACGATACAAAATGACAAACAAACCAAGGATTCTGAACTACCAACAGAACCAAATGAACACTGTTTCACTTTAACAAATACCTGTAAATTCAAAGCTCACTGCGCCCAAGGGTAAACATTTTTTTAGTGGATGTACCTGCACGTCTACACTAAACCAACACCATCCAATAGTGTTATAGCTTACTGGGTCTAAGGTAGCCACTTGTTCACACACAATGCACCCTGGTAATTGTAACTGCCAGTACTATCCTACACATCTATCTTGCTACACAATTGCTGCCACAGGCCTACTGGTATTGGTTTGAACTAGGATCCACTGGAAATCCTGTCATTCCCCCACACTGTACTATCTTGCAAAATGCCCCCAACTAGAAATCTGGTCTTGCAACTGCCATACTGGAAATCTAACCCTGCACTTCCCCAACATGAGAGGAAAATCAAGTAACCTTGAGTCAGGGTGGCCAACCACTACTCAGGCACACTGACCTCTGACTAATGCTCCTGACAGGAAAACTGAGCTATCCAGGCCTTACCATGTAGAATGGCAAACAATCTCATTCTCTAATGCATGTGATAACCATTACTCCAAGTCCTCAATATATGCAATAGTTCAACTGTGACACCGTCTTTCTAGGTCTGAATATCCTACTGGTTATCTCCAGACTTTTAAATGCAGTGTGTCCTGGCATCTCATAATGAACGGATAGTTGAATTTGGCTATATTACACTGTCTTTTGTTTTTACTTTTTCTCTGAAAAAACAATTGTGATGGCTTCTAGCCTTTGGTTCCTACTTCCTTGCATTAAAAAATTAATAAGTCATAGGAATTTGCTTATCAAAGTTAAATTAACTGACCAATCAGTTTCCACTGACAACGGAATCATGTAGAGACATCCACATTGTTTGATCTCTAGTAGCCTCTCTATTCAGTCCCTTATCCCTGAGGTCACACTGTACAACCTATCTCAAGTCTCTCGCCCTCCGCATTCAGTTGTCATCCTTCATGCTATCCACAAGTCTAAATCATCTTAATATACACCTTCTCTACATTAATAAAACATTCAACTAGGCTAGATTTCTGTACCATAACAGATTCTTTTCCACAGCCCAATGGCAGAGAGATAATGCTGTCTCTACATCTTTCCCATAACACTTCTTCATGATCTACATCATACTCCAGTGTTAATCTATTACTACAGCTCAGCAATCACAATGGACATGGAAAATTTTTAGAAGTTAAAATAAAGGGTGTAGGAATGCTAACCATCTTTTGGGGTGACAACCGTGGAAAAAAAAAACAGGAAAAAAGATGAGACCATATTAAGCTGTCAAAGACAGACCAACACACATCCCAAATAGCATTATATGATTAACAAAAACATCCTGTCACCTCAGGGAGACAGAAGTAAATGAGAACAGACTGTGTAAAAAAAAAATAATAATAATATAGTAATAAAATGGTGGAGTGCTGTGTGATGGGCCTGAGTTCCTAAGCACCTTCTAAACAGATTACTTCAGCACATGGAACATAATCACTTGCTTGTGCTACTTATGCAACAACAACTTATATATACTACTTCCATATGAAACAGAATAAACATGTCCTAAGAATGCACATCCGTGTAGTTTACACTGATAGAAAAAATCTCTGACACTCTTAGAAATATCACGGGGAGGGGTTGACTGTGTACGTATGTAATGCAGAAGCCCTGTTGTCCCAATGCAATTTTGACATGCCATGTGGTCTCGTGCATTAAAATGCTTAACCAAGTGTGGGCTTACTTCTGAGGAGTGGTTGTGGGTTTATTATTCAAGTACCTGTGTTGAGGGTTAAGGGACTGGTCATCATCAATTTAATTTATTCACTGACAGCATCTCTCTACGTCAGTCTTGAGCCAAAGCATTTATAAAAGAGATACCTATTTCCTTCAGGTGAAAATTGACTGACTACAGCATGCATGAATCTTAACCTGAGGGTATTACTCCCTGTGCCACACTAGTTAGTAATTCCTCTACTCAAACTCTCATCCTGAAGCTCTCCACACGGGATCTCACCCATTTCTTCCTTGGTCTGTCTGTGGGTTTTCTTCTCTCCATACTGATGCCTGTGACCCTCCTCAACCAGTCACCTTCCCCTTCTTCATAATATGTCCAAAATAAATTAAACGGGGTGAATTATAGATGCAATGGAAAAGAGCTATTATAGTGTCATTATATAAAGGAGGAGACAGGAAAACCTACTGAACTATGGGCCTGCATCTCTTACTAGAGTTGTCTGTAAACTCTGTGAAAACATAAGAAAAAAATGGACTCTATACAGGAAAGACAGAAGTAAAGAGTGAGAGTAGTGGAAATGAGTTATCTGAGAGGAGCATGTGGAGTCACATGGAGAGACAGACTAACAAATGAGAAAGTGAAGGAGCATTGTGGTGTGGTTGTGGACGTGATAGGAAGCGTTAGGAGAAACACGTTAAGGTGGTTTGGGCACGTGGAGAGGATGAAGAGTGAAAGACAGACGAGGAGAGTGTATGTGAGTGAGGTGGAGGGGGCAAGAGGGAGGGGGAGGCCGAGGATGAGATGGAGGGATGGAGTGGAGAGGTACATGAGAGAGGGGGGTGTGAGTTGGGAGCGGGGTAGTGAAATGGCAGAGGACAGAGCGACATGAAGGCGATTTGTTTGTGGCCACCTCGTGTGGGATTGAGGCGTCTGGCAATAGATAGATAGATAGATAGATAGATAGACAGAAAAAGTTAATTGTATCTACCTGAATTTCAGGAAGGCATTTGACAGAATTTCACATAAAATTTCTAAGATATAATATCATTCCATCAAACCTACTTTTCAAAAACATATGAAGACTATCTAATACATCTATCTTTGTACAGTACTGCGCTTCATTAATATTGTTCTGTCTGTTGTTCATTCTTTTGTGTTTTCATATTCCTCACTGGTACTCCCTCACATAATCAATGTCATAAGAAATGAATCACACTCTTCTTTAACCCACAGTTTGTTCCTTCTTTATTTCATCAGATCTCACAGCATATTTCTATTTTCTTAGTCACTCACTACACCATGTCATATTCTTGAAAAACACATCTTCACCTATCATCAATTTTACATTGAAAAATAAATTTCACCACTCAAGACCTATTCACTTAAACATGCACATTGCATAAACAATGCACTCCTTCCATGATCTAGCCTACAAAAAGGTGCATACTGAAAACTGGCTGTTTTGGGCTGCCATAGGTACTGCAGTGAAAGCAAACAGTGCATGACCTGAAGATTCTTAGAGTAAGGTATGTTAGGGTCAGTTTTGAGGCCATTTCTTTTTATTATGTCCATGAGGACCTATCATAAAAATTCAAAACTTGTTTACCCTGGGAACTAAAGTACTGTATACTGATGACCTACTTGCAGCAATGCACAGGAGGTAACCATGTTGGTAAGTGCCACATTACATAATGGAAGGATGGAATGGAAGTAAGAGCAAGAGGCATGTGAGTGACTGATAAGAAATAAAAGCCAATGGTTGGTGGCATGGTTGAAGAGACCAGATGAATGTGAAACACAGCCTTGTGCTGTCTGATACAGCTCAACATCCTTTCTATGGAACTTCATGACTACCGGTAGTATCACAATACGGTTTTAATTTGTTATGACATGGCATTTAAGAAGGAAAGGCAGCAATTTCAAGGCAAGTTAGTGTGAAAAGGGTATAGTAAGCAAGAGATCATGTACCTTGGAGATCAATTGTAAATAAACTGGAGCTTAGACATGGAAACACAGTCAGGACTGTAAATGGCTGATTTTTATTGTAACCCTGACAGTGGTGATAAAAAGAAATGAGCAGATGAAGTTTGCAATGATGCACACCTGGTAAGAGCAAGGTAATTTACCTTGTCTCTATAGCATGGATCAATCTTGCAAGAGAATATAAATTCATTTGTAGATGGTGTATTACCTTGTGAATGGAGCTAACAATTTTAAAGTTTGAATGTACAATGAATGAATGTGAAGCCCACTTCACTGGTCACCCTGCTGTTGAACTTTCCCATTTATCTGCTTCTCTTCATAGTTCTAGATATTCTACATCACATGCCAAAGAAAAGTACAAAAGGATAATGATGACAATGACTCGGATAATTACTACAGAACTGTACAGCATTAACAACCTTGATTTGTTAATGTGTAGTACCAAATATCGAGCAGTCCTGTCATGGATGGTGGCTCACTTGGTGACAGGGTGGACACAGCCAGAGTTGAAAGTCACCAGCAGCTACAATCCTTCACTACTGAAAACCAGCCACACCACATTACTCATTGATATTTGTCAGGTGAAAAATGTGGTACTATAGCTTATCTGGAAATATACATTTTATAGTATATGGTACAGAAATCTCTTGGATATTGCACATAATTGGTACTGAGCATGGTGCATGATAAAACCGCACAATGATGAGCACAGAGCCCATGGGATTAATCCAAACTGGGACAGGCCTCTCCAAGTGCAATCCCAATTTTTCCATTTTACAACAAGTCAGACCCACTGTGGATGCGATACAATGCGTTACAAATACATCGAGGTGGTTTGCCAATGTAGAGAGGATGGAGGGTGAGAAACTAACTAGGAGTGTGTATGAATGAGGTTAAGAGGGGGGAGGGGGGAAAGAGGAGACCAAGTATGAGATGAAGGGATGGAGCAGAGATGTACATAAGAGAGGGGGGTGTAAGCTGGGGGAAGGGCTGTGAAATGGCAGGGGACAGGGCGACATGGAGGAAATTTATTTGTGGCCATCTCATACATGATTAAGGTGTCTGGCTATGGACAGATAGATGGCCAGATCGATAAATACAGTATGTACATACTGTTAAGTTTCAGAAACACATACAGGCATGGTTAGATTAACAGAAAGAGATGAAAGGTCACACTAAGGAAGAAACATATACCAGAGACCTGAGATGGGCTTGAGGTATGGGGTTCTGTGGCTAGGGGGTGGAGAGTTTGTGGTCTCCATAATCTGGAACTAACTCCTTGAGTAGGACCTCATCTTTGAATCCCTCAGAGCCTTCAGAAGCTACAGATACTGCACCATCACTGTCGGCAGAAATAAGCTCAGGTGCGCGGTAACAACTGAGGAGCAGATATTCATCTTGCAGTGATAACAAAAACTGTTAAACCAAGTGCATGATAACCAAGGATCACTGTACTTATCAAACTATTAAGGTATTGCGGAATGACAGTGCATACACACCTCCACCATGGCATAATCTGAAATGAATAGCTACTGTAGCTACAAATAAAAAGATTATGTCATAAAACAAATCTCTGCAAAAGCAAAGTGGAATTTTAAGTTGCGATATTCAGGAACTCCATTGTGGATAAGTAACTTCATTCATCCATCCATACACTTTTAATTCATTCAGTGCCCCATAGGGAATATAGAGGGCATTAAAACATAACCATTCACCAGCCAATTAGCACCATTTTTTTTTTTTAATGCATGGAAGGTGGAGCCATGGGCCAGAAGTATTAACCCCTATTCATCCCTGAAATTTAACACTTTCTCTCCAATGATGTACTTCTTATTTTGCTCCTGAATGCTGCGTTGTAAAGACTGATTAATGGCAGAATATTAACTATACTCAATTTCACCAAGTTTGGCACTCAGTGATGTCCTAAACGCCTGTAGTATTGATGTAAATCCTCTGCACTATGTTTTACCTTGAGAACCAAAATATAAAGGCAAATACAAAAAGGTAAATGCAGTACTGAGGACCTTTATCAATGCAACAGGTGTTGAGGACATCACTGCTGGTGCCAGATTCAGTGAAATGGACTCTAGCCTCAGGTGCTATGGTGATTTGCCTGCCAAAAATAGTTGATGTCCACCATCCTCTTTTTGGGGGTCAGGGACAGGACTATGGGAAGCTTGTGTAACCAGGCAGATCAATCTCCCAGAAGTTTCAGTGTTACCACATGAAGACGTCCCTCTCCAGCACCAAAAATATTAATACAAGCCGATATGGACTGCCTACTCCGTATAAGCCTGGAATTTGTATCATCGTCCTCAAAAATCATAGGAAAAACAAACAAAATCTAACTTCAATTTACTCCCCCGAATTCCCTTAATGGGTACAAGCACTCACACCAGTTCAAATATACAAAAAAACAGGAAGAAAACTGAGTAAATAAGAGAGACAGATTACCTCCAAAATGGCGCCGCTCCCGATGCGCTGAAAAGCAAAGACTACGAGTTTAATCAATGTTCAGTTATTTCATTATAATTCAACAGTAAAGATGTGTTGCTGTACTTGTTCGGAAAAATTTCTTCAACTCTACAGATAACTTTTATGGAATTATTAATGATAATTATGTAAGAACGGATTTACATTTAGCGAAAGAACGCGAACACTGCAGAGAGACCAACGTTCGCGTTTATGACCGTATATGCCGCCGTCAGCACTCGGGCATGTTCTGGAACCTCTAGTACATGAAGGCTTCAGTAGTCCGCTTACAGTCGCGTACACATAATGTTAAGAGAAGGTCTCTCTCTCTCTCTCTCTCTCTCTCTCTCTCTCTCTCTCTCTCTCTCTCTCTCTCTCTCTCTCTCTCTCTCTCTCTCTCTCTCTCTCTCTCTCTCTCTCAGTGAATAGAATTAACTGTATTCTCTTGTCACCTCAGAAATAATAAGAAAAACAATTGGAGAAAAATCTAATTAAAAATTATCCTAAGTATGGAGAGAAAATAGGAAGTGAGGTAGCCGATGGAGCTCTCTCTGTGTGTGTGTGTGTGTGTCTTTCCTTTTTCTTCTTTTAAAATTTATCTGTCTATTGTCAGACGCTCAAATCCCACAAGTGGTAGCCATGAACGAATCGCCTCCACGTTATACTGTCTTCCTCTGACAGACTGTCCTCTCTCCAACTCACACACTCCTCACATATACGTCTCCAGTCTCCATCCCATCCCTCCGCCATCCATGGTCTCCCACTCCCCTTTCTCCCCGCCACCTCTGTCGCATCCAATCTCCTAGTCAGTCTCACACACCCCATTTTCTCTAAATGGCCGGTATCTACGCCTGTTGAAACTCACTTCTGTTACCTATACTCCCACACAGCATCTGTCTTCTGTGCTGAATAAAATCACCTGAACATAACGAGCGAGAATATCAACAAAACACTTTATATTGAAGTAATGACCTCCTAAAACACTCAAACACCTGTCATTATTAGCTACACCACCTGTTACCTGTAGATCTTTTAGTATGTAATTAACCTGAGCGCACCTGAGTCCTCATTTTAGTAGTAGTAGTAGTAGTAGTAGTGGTAGTAGCAATAGTAGCAGTGGCCACCACAGACTCATCTGAAAAGTGAACCAAGTGGACTGCAGGTTTAAGCTGTCCTCCACTTGCAGTCCACTATCCTACTTTCAGGGGATAGGGAAGTAGTTGAAGGACTCTTGTATGACTGGGCAGTAGATCCGCATGGTTATATCTATGTCACCACTTGAAGGCGTCCGTCTTCAGCACCATTATCGTAACTACACCTGGGATACACAATACTTTTATCAAATGGTAATGAGCAGTGGTGTTTCTGGTCAACAAGTGGCTCCCTTGGCCAAGATACTTATTAATCAAGGATGTGCGAAGTTTGGTAATGATGTCATCACGGCAGCCAGAGTCAGGAGATATGCCGCAGCACTCACCAAAGCAGCAGAAACAATGGACAGGCTCAAGGACCTAACTTAAGCAACTTTCGGAACTCAGCGGACAGGGGATCAGAGTGACCAGTAACGTCCCCACAAGATATTGACGTGGAACATCAACGGAATAATGCACAAGTGTACATTGGACTACAGCAGTTTGTACTAGAAAACAACACTGATATCGTCTGTCTCCAGGGAACCAAACAGACATAGAGGTCTCATCATCTGCGTCAAGAACGTGCTACCAACCAAGCTAAACGCCACCTTCTTTCTCGGTGATGATAGTCAGTGTATACATTGATGTGTGTGTGTGTGTACTGTCATCTCCGACCATTTAGGATCATATACAGAGATAGGCTACAGCTCAAGACAACATTCAGGAGAAAGTACATCATCATACTTCCAAACAAAAACGTATCATAAGGAACAAGCTGAAACGCTGGTATGAGAACTACACACCTACATCAACCGACGAGTTCAGCGAGGACCTAGTAAACAGTCTAGAGTCTGCAATAATAAATACCAGTAAGAAAGAAGGAGAGAGACGTCAGCCGAGCGCCATAAAGAGATGGTACAGTAGTGACAAGGCATTCCAAGGGATCAACAGACAGCATAAAAAAGTAAAGAAAAAATGGGAAAGTAATCCAAGGCCTAAAAATCTTCCTGTTTTAACGAGAATGGAAGAGCAGGGAGAACAAGTTAGGCTTAAGGCAAGAGAGAAATACTGGACCAACTTCCTTCAGACCATCAACCATCAGACATCACAGCAAGAGACAGAGAGGAAGATCAGTATTATCCAAGGAATGAAAAAGAGAAAGACGCTAAGCAGTAATCCTACAACGAAGTCAGAGGAATTCAGACAACAATGATCGTCTATATCCAGTGAAATAACCTACTTCTCAAAGTAAGACATGCAGTTCAGAGGAGAATCACGATCAACAAGGTAGGTGAAGCACTCCGCAAGGCAGGCACACTGAATGGATGACAAGCCTATCAGGGAAGAGGAATTCAAGACGAGAGGATCAACAGCGCCCGAGATGGATGGAATCACATATGCAATAGCACCCGTCTAGCAGCAAACTCTCATCCCTTTTCTGTCCACCTCTCAAATGCAATAGTTAGCAGTTACTCCCATTCCTTCATATATGCAACAGGTCAGCCCTGGAGCTGTCTTCTACTGTCTGTATTTTCCTCTGCAGTTTTCTAAACACAGCGTGTGCAATCATCTCGAAATGAAAGGATCTTAAATTGGGCTCTCTCTTCTTTTGTTTTCAGTTTCTCTTGGAAGGAGCAATACTGCGGGCTTCTTGGCTTTGGTTCCGTTTTCCTTGCATAAAGTTATGAAGTTTCTTTCTACGATCAATGCAAATCCCATGTTACGTCTGTACAACATGATATGGATCCATCCCCAAAACTTGCAAGAAGGCAAGCCACCAGAGTACACACCAGTATCTCAAACATCTTGGCCCCTATTCTCGTTGGTGAGGAAAACTCCCTAACATCTTTTCCTAAACGATTCATTTTTGGATATGATTCGTTATATCCTTTGGAACGTCATTTATACAGTGTATGATGATACTGGAAGGAGTTACGTAACGGAGAATAGGACAGCAAGGTGTACTAAGCAAAATAAACTGATTGGGAAAAGGTGTTTGCGAGCTTCCTTAACCGACGAGAATACGGGCCCTTGTCACTGAATGTTCTTCGAGAGGATCCTTCTCAACAGGCTCTTGCATGTGTGTGTACAGTACGTGCACGTATTTTGTACGTGTACGTGTGTGTGTGTGTGTGCGTGTGTTTGTGCGTGTGTGTGTGTGTGCGTGTGTTTCTTGGTGTTACAAGTTCATTTATCCTCAGGAGACCTTTTTGAACTAGAGGGGTTAGATACGACCATAGCTTTTGTTAACCACTCCAGTACAAGATATAACTCCTAAAATGTAATAAAATCGTCTTTAGATGGCAATAATAAACGAGAAATTAGTCAGAGTGCATACCTCCGCTATCACCAGTAAAACCCATGCTTTCTGCTGTAATTCCTCTTCCTAACAGACGAATATTCCGACCAAGTACTGCATTGGCGGACATAAGGGGTCCTGTGGTTGAACCAGTGTCGCATACTATAAAGTATGCTTGCACCCAGTCGGCTTGTGCGGGCCGATTACACTTGGTTCACAGACTACACACATCCAAAGCCACTCCAACACAACAATCACATTTACAAAGCACTTCTCACCCTACATACAATCTCTGCAGAGCATCACATGTTGGTGGAGTGGAGCCTGATACACCAGAAAGAAAGAATATTTGTACGGTGTCAAATACAGTAGTCATTTAATTCTACGGTCTTAGTCCGCCCTGTTACACAATCCCAGAGAGCGTATACTTCCGCCGACCCCAGTAAAAATAAATTATTTATTCCTACTTCAAATTCCGGATCCGCTTCAAAACCTAATGATCTCTTCCTTGCCCCACTGCCCACTTAATCACCTTCACTGAAGTGCGATAACAACTTTTTGAAATATCTTGTACACAGACAAACTCATAAACAGACACAGATGGATACATAAAGAAAAAATAGGCTCTTGGGCTGATCGGGTCATATGTATTGTTCTTCTCTGCCCCCCCCCTCACTGTAACAGAGGAGGGCTGATCATTATTATCCGGATTTATTTCCCGCGTTCATTTTTGGTCACGTAGCTCATCGTATAGCAAACACAACATATTTTCTATTTGCGTTCTAGGAGCGGGGTTGCCTTACTGCAACAATACCGTCACTAAAAACGATACTGTTTGAGCCTGACTCTCGGGTAATAACGTGGTAACTCTTTATTTTTAGGGTGTCTGAGTGTTTGTCCTGAGTTAACAGAGTGGATAAATGGCTGATAGATAGATGAGTGGATGGATAGATAGATCAGTGAGATAATTATGTGTATGAATGTATGTATGCAGGTATGAGTGTGTGTGTATGTATCTGTGTTTGTGCTTCTGTGCGTATGTGCTTGATTGTGTATGTTTGCTTGTGATCATTTGTACAGTATATTGT
>JAGKTI010007429.1:0-36976 GCA_018397915.1 Birgus latro
TGTGTGTGTGTGTGTGTGTGTGTGTGTGTGTGTGTGTGTGTGTGTGTTGGGGAGGATGGCGAGGGACCGCTAGTGCTTTCATAAAAAATCAAAATTTAAGCCAGATTGTGTCCCCCCCTCCCCCCTGTGGCGGGGGGAACAGAATCTGGCCGCACTATGGGGTGGTACAGTACTAGGCTACTACCTTGCGGCCAGGCTATGTTAGGAAGACGCCACCGTATTCCCTGCGTGTCGTAAAAGGCGACTAAAAGGGGCGGGGTGAGGGGACTAGGGACTCCCTCCTCTGTTTTTTTAGTTCCTAAAAAGAGACAGGCTAGAGAAAGGGATGGGGGATTAAGTTATCCCCGTACCCTGAAGGCTGGGTCTATGAATGTGCGTGGTTGTAGTACGATTGAGGCTAAAAGGGAGGCAATTGGGAGAATGTTTGTAAGAAGAAAGTTGGGTGTGTTAGCTTTGAATGAAACAAAGATGAAAGGGAAAGGTGAGTCTATGTTTGGAAGTGTGAATGGAAGATTGTCAGGTGCTGATAGAGGAAGGGCAAGAGAATGTGTGGCCTTGTTAGTGAGCCCGGAAGTACAGCAGTTTGTGATTGAATGGAAGAAGATGTCAACGAGACTGATGTGGGTGAAAGCGAAATTTGAACGTGAGTTGTGGGTATTTGTGTGTGCATATGGGCCTGGTAGTGAAAGGGATGAAGAAGAGAAGGAATCTTTCTGGAATGATGTTGACGAGTGTTTGCAGAGTTTTGGAGCGAATGTGAATGTGGTAATGATGGGGGATCTGAATGCTAGAGTGGGAAATGTAGCCGTTGAAGGTGTAGTTGAAATGCGTGGTGTGCCTGGAAGAAATCAAAATGAGGAACGAATTATAGGGATGTGCATTGAGCGAGAGATGGTGATTGGAAATACAATGTTTGAGAAGAAAGATATTTATAAGTATACATGAGTGAGACAGGAGGATGGATGGGTTGTTGATAAAGCATTGATGGATTATGAGGTTGTGTCCATGAATGTAATAGGATGATTGTTAGATGTCAGAGTTTTAAGAGGGGAGGGTGGAGGTATGTCTGACCACTGCCTGGCGGAGGGAAAGTTGAGAGTAGGTAAAAGATGGGTGAGAGCTAGGAGAGTTAGGTGTGGCAGGGAGGTTTTGAAAGTAAGTTGGATATAAGGGAGAAAATGACTGAGTATCAAGAGAAATTGAAAGATGAGTGGAAAGCAGTGAAAAATCAGGAGAATGGCAGTGTGGAGGAGGAATGGAAGTTGTTTAAGAGTGCTGTTGTGGGGCATGAGGAAGAGGTGTGTGGTGTGAGACGAATGGGTGGTGGTGTAAGAAAGGGAAGTGAATGGTGGTGCGAAGAAGTAAGTACGGCTGTGGCTGAGGAGAGACGTGCATATGAACTGTGGTTGCAAAGGAAGGATGAGGTGTCATATGAGAGGTATAAGGAAAAGAAGAATAGGGCGAGAAGGGCTATGGTTGATACTAAAGTGGCAGCAGATGAGAGGTGGGGTAGGCGGTTGACTGAGAATTTTCAACAGAATAAGAAAATGTTTTGGAAAGAGGTGAAAAGGGTGTGAATGGGAGAGTCTGGGAAGGAAGAGCGAATAAAAGCAGAGGATGGAAAGATGTTAACTGAAATGGATGCAGTAAGGAAGAGATAGGTGGGGTATTTTGAAAGACTGTTAAATGAAGAGGAGGAAAGGGAGGCTGAGATTGTGGCAAATGGAAGGGTGCAAGGAATAAATGTGTTGGGAGAGCTGAATGATTCTTTGATCACGATGGAGGAAGTGCAGGAGGCAGTAAAGAAGATGAAGATAGTGAAAGCTGCAGTATGGATGGGTGTGCTGTGGAATGCCTGAAAGGTGGTGTAGTGACTATTGTTGACTGGTTAGTAAGATTGCTGAATGTGTGTTTTGTGCAAGGTATGGTGCCAATTGACTTGGCAAGTGCTTGTGTGGTCCTGTTGTATAAAGGTTAGGGTGATAAGTATGAATGTACTAGCTTTAGTGGTATAAGTCTGTTGAGTGTAGTAGGTAAGGTGTATGGTAGAGTGTTAATTAAGAGAGAGAGGGTACAGAGGAAGTGATTGGTGATGAGCAGTGTGGCTTTAGGAGAGAGAGGGGATGCGTGGATCAGGTGTTTGCTGTGAGAGAGGTGTGTGAAAAATATTTAGTGAAAGGTAAGGATGTGTTATTGGCGTTTATTGATTTAGAGAAAGCATATGATAGAATTGATAGGGAGGCTTTGTGGACTGTTTTAAGATTATGGCAGTTTACTAAAAGGAGTGAAAAGTTCTTATGTAAATAGCAGACAATGTGTAAGAGTGGGAAATACTGTGTGATTGATTGGTTTCCCGCGAGAATGGGGCTGCGGCAGGGATGTGTGATGTCGCCTTGGTTGTTTAAATTTTATATGGATTGTGTTGTAAGGAAGGTGAATGCAAGAGTGTTAGATGGAGGACTAGGTCTGGTGAATGTTGATGGAAGAGTGGAATCTGAAGCAGCTGCTGTTTGCTGATGATACTGCGCTGGTGGCTGATTCATAGAAGAGATGAGTCAGTTGGTAGAAGAGTTTGGAAGGGTGTGTGAAAGGAGGAAATTGAAAGTAAATGAGAATAAGAGTAAAGTGATGAAGTGTACGAGGTTGGTAGATGGTAGGAGGAGAAATATAGTTTTGAATGATGAGTTGCTTGAGGAGGTAGAGTGTTTTAAGTATTTAGGGTCAAATATTGCTTTGGATGGAAGAATAGATGCAGAAGTGAAGTTTAGAATAAATGAAGTAGGAAAGGTGCTGAGAGGATTAAAAAAAAGTGTTTAGATGTCGTTTGCTTAGAATGGATGTAAAGAGAAGGCTGTATGAGGGTATTGTGGTACCGACTGCGTTATATGGGGCTGAAACATGGAATGTGGGTGTAGCAGGAGGAAAAGTCTGAATGTTATGGAGATGAGGTGTCTGAGGAGTATGTGTGGAATGACGCGTATGGATCGAGTGAGAAATGATGAAGTGCGAAAGAGAACTGGAGTTGCTCGGGAGATGGCTGATCGAGTTGAGCAGAGGGTGTTGCGATGGTTTGGACATATAGATAGAATGGATAACGAGCGATTGGTGAAAAAGATAACTAGATCTGATGTGAGAGGTGTAAGGCTGAGAGGAAGACCATGAATAGGATGGATGGACAGTGTGAAGAGAGCGTTGGATGCGAGAGGGATGTCTGTTGAGCAAGGAAGAGTGGCTGTGCATGATAGAAATGAATGGAGAGAACTTGTGAATGAATAAATGATAAGGCAGCCCTGGGGGGATATTCTCCCGCATTTTGTCTGATCAGCTGATCAGGTCAGGTGCGTGTAAGGGGATGGGTCCATTATGATGTGGCAGGGTTAAACCAGCTCTGCTGTCGGACCCTGCTGCGGATTTCACGGATTTCACTGATTTTACTACGCAGTTGACCCTCGTGCGGTGTGGTGCAGAGAGGATCTGACCTTTCTTCCCTTTGGGGCTAAGATGCGAATGAATGTGTTTCAGTGGATGAGTAAATTGGGAGTGTGTCGACCTGTCTCGGCTACCTCCCTTTCCTTGGGGGAAGCAGCCTAGGTATATATAGAGAGAATTGCATTGGTTGGCCTGCAGTTCCCGGAAGTTAGACAGCGAAAAGTCAATCATCCCATATTCAACCACTGCAAAGAAGAGAAAGAGCTGGATTAGACGAAAGGAAAGATACGATAGAGGAGGAAGAAACAGAATGGGAACAAGAGTAAAGAACGATAAGGAAGAACTGTAAGACAAAGAATAAGGGAAATTAAAAGGATTACAAAATGACAGACGACAGATAGATTAAAAAAACAAACTAAAGGAAAATAAATGAGGATGGAAGTAGGAAGGGAGAGAGAGAGAGAGAGAGAGAGTTTAGTCGGCGCTGAAGGATTAATGAAAGGGACTGGATTGCAATTAGAGAGAGTGGGAAAGGAAGCAAGAGAGAGGGAGTCTTTGCGAAATGACAGACGTAAACGAGAGAAGGTAAATGGAGGGGAAAGAGTAATGACGAAGTGAGTGGGAAACAGAAAGATAAAAGGTGAGGAATAGTGTGAGAAAGGAGAGAAAAATGGAGCGGATATAAGTAGGGAGCCAGCGATAGAGAGAAAGACAGGAGGGAGAAAACGGTAGAACCGAAATAAGGAAAAACAGTGAGAGAGAGAGAGACAGACAGACAGACAGACAGAGAGTGGAACAAGAAATGATGGAGGAACGTAAAAGCAGAGAAAAAGAGAATGGAGGAGACCAAGTGTTTGAAGAGTGAAGGGAGGGAAGGAGAGGGAGACAAATGGAGGGAAGGAAGGAGTGGAAGAGTGAAAGATAGTGAGAAGAACAAAGAGGTGAGTGAGTTGAGAAGGAAACTTTATAAATGGAAGGAACGGCATGGGCTCACGAGATAAGTGTGGGGGAGTAGCCTACGGAAAAAGGAGATGGTTTGACAAACTGGCACAATGAAGGGGAAATGGTAACTTAAGAAGGAGTGATAAAGTATTGGAGTGAAGGAAAAAGAAAAAAGCTAAAAGACGGGGAACTCATCGAATGCAGTTCCCCCACCCAGCAGTTGATCTTTGGGCCGAACTGTTGACTCTGTCCTGTTACCAGCACCTTCACTCAGTGTTATCAAAATCGAACCCCTACATCTTTGCTTTACCTTCAACCCTCCCTTAAAGACTGGTCGAAATCAAATCAAAACTGATAATGCAGACCTGACCATAGATCCTTCACATTTAACCTTTGCCTGTGACCTCGATATTTAATTGGCTGCATTTATAAGACATTTAATTAACATTTTTTTCTAACCTAAATACTTTATCCGCACATTACTATGAACCCATTCATAAAGTCATGTCTAAATTGGATGTCTAAGTTGACCTGGCCAAATGACCTTGACCTTTGACCTGTTGATATGAAAAGCTATAGGTCAGCTCCTTGCTTGACCCTCAACCTTTCACGGCGTTAAGTCAAAATCACATCAAAATCACTTTATTGATTTAGGACACACACACACACACACACACACACACAGACTCATGGGTAGAAATTTGACGGTGTCTTGTGACTTCGACTTTTGACTGGTTTGCCTCAGAACTGGCTCACTTTGTTTTTCCTTCTATCTGACTATAGCCAGACGCCTTAATCTCGTAAGAGATGGCCACAAACAAATCGCCTCCATGTCGCCGTGTCCCACGCCATTTCAATGCCCGTCCCAGACTTACATCCCCCTCTCTCATATACTTATTTACTCCATCCCTCCATCACATCCTCGGTCTCCCTCATCTTCTACTCCCCTCTACCTAACTCACATACACTCTCCTAGTTTGTCTCTCGCTCTCTGTTGTCTTCACAAGGCCAAACCACCTCAGTGTATTTTTCCAATGTCTTTGTATCACATCCATACCACAACTATCCTTCACTTTCTTATTTGCCAATCTGTCTCTGTACGTAACTCAACATGTTCCTCTCAGATAACTCATTTCCACTGTTCTCACTCTTGACTTTTTTCCCTCAAACAAAGTTCAAGCTTCGCTTCCATACTTCAGAATGTGAATCACAATACTGTTGTGAAGCGGTTTTTTGTTTGTTTGTTTGTTTGTTTTCCTGCTAACTTCCTTATTTCTTATCAATGCTTTCAATGAACCAGCAGCCTTTCTTTCTTGCTGCACCCTTTCAACCACTTTATCCTCCAAACTTCCATCCATTCTCATCACACTACCCAAGTACTTAAACTGACTCATGTTTTCCATTTATTCACTCTCCAGCCTCAGTGTGCATTCAGACTTCATGTCTCTTGAAGGCCACAACTTTACTCTTCCCAACATTCACCTTTAGATTCCGTTTTTTACATACGTTCAAAAACTCTTTCATCAAGCCTTGCAGTTCCCCTTCGTCATCACTTAACAATACAGTATCATCTGCAAACAACAGAACAAGAAATTCCCAAACGCTGCCCTCTCTTATGAGGGCCGATCCAACATCCATTGCCCAGCCTTGTATCTCTTAACTCTATCCATATGCAAATTGAAAAAATCAGGGAGACATGGCATCTCTGTTTCAATCTAAAATTCAGATAGAAAAATTCGCTCAGTTCGCCATTCACACTCACTGTACCCATAGTGCCCTCATCAATACTCTCCACGGCATTTAAAAGTCTCCTATTTACCTTAAATATCTGGAATAGTTTCCACATTCCTTGTCTATCCACAATGTCACATGCAGTCTCAATCCATGAACACAGCGTACTACTTCTTTCCCGTCTGAAGTAAGTTTTCCATTAAACATCGTAGGATGAATATGTGATCTACACAGGCTCTTTCCTTCTTGAAACCTCCCTGTTTTTCTCCAACTTATTCCTCTGTTATTTCCATAACTCTGTCAGTAAATATCCAACCAAATACTTTTTCTATTACACTAAGAACACAAATGCCCGTATGATTACTACACACTTCTTTTTCCTCTTTTTCTTTGTACAGGGGAATTATTGCACCTGACTTCCAATCCTCCGGAATTCTACTTTCTTCCTCCCACGCCAATCTGCACATTTTTCATATCTATTCTACTACCATCTCTGCTCTGTGCTTCAGCACTTCACCACACACTCCATCAATTCCTGGGGCCTTCCGCATTTTGCTTTCCTTCGCTGCTTCTGCTACTTCCATATCCTACTGATTTCTTCCTCCATTCTTATCTCCTTTCTTCATCCAGCCACTTATACAAGCATTAGTCTCATTCTCTATGTCTAGCTATTCCTTAAAGTGTTCTCTCCATATGCTCACTTTTTCACCCTTCTACATCAGCAATCTGCCATTTTTAACTTTTGCACTTCTACTACCTTTTTTATCATCCTGTCTTACTCTCTTAACATCCTTCCAGAACATTTTCTTACATTTCTTTTACTTTACACCCAAATTCCTTCCAAGCTTCTCATATACTGTACTTCCGTTCTACTTTCTCTTACTATTTTTTTCTCCTTTCCCCTCTTCTCTACACGTAACTGTCTCTTCCATCTGTCATCTTCCTCCATGCCTCTCCTTCCCATCCACTCATTATATGTTTTCTTCTTTTGTGCCACAGCTTGTCTCACCTCTTCTTACCATCATGCTGCTCCTTTCACCCCTTTTCATGTTCTCTTCACCCCTCACACCACCTCACATGCTGCACAGATAATCTTCTTCTTTGAATACCTTGCATACACCTCCCAGTTCCAACATCTGTTCAAAATTATATCAACCCAATCGCTCCTGCAATTCTCACTTATATTCTACCTTATTTTTCATCCTATTACAGCCTTTTTATCCTCATTGTGAGATCTGCTTCCTCCTGACCTTTTCTTCTCCAATTTATCCACTGCATTTGTACCTTGGCTCTCGCCAAGACTAGTTGGTGGTCAGAGAGTCAACATCCCCAACCTTTCTATGCTCTCACATCCAGCACATATCCTCCCATTCTGTCATCCACACACACTTTATCAATTTTTGCCTTCAATTTTCATCCAGCTCATCACTCACCCCTTTCATAACTCGCCATCTATGCCTGTGGATCATTTTCTGCTTAAAGAGGAGACTAGCTATCATCAATCCCCTCCTCACACAGGTGTCCATCAGAACACTACCATTTGCCATCCACTTCTGCGGGCACAGCCCACTCACCAAAGACTCCATACACCTTCACATCCCCTACTTTTCAGTTTGTATCTCCAGTCAAAAACAGTATCTCACTCCTGTCAAACTTTTCTATGGATGCTTGCAACTTTGGCCAGAACACTTCCCTTATTCTGCTTGCACGGTCTTCTGCCGGCGCATATACACACCCAACCGCCCACGCTTGTATTCCTACTTTCAGTCTTACCCACACAGTCCGTGAACAAGCTGATCCTTACTCTCTTATGTTTTCCTTCCATCTCTTGCACACAGCAATACATACACCTTCCTTGGTCGTATCATTCTCAACTACTCCCGCACATATACCCATTCCATACTCTTACTCTCTCACACTCTCACCTCCGCATTTGGTCTCACTCAATCCACATATTTCCACTTCTGCATCCTCAAGCACCTGAACAGTCTTTCTCTCTTTCACCTCATCATTTGCATCCCTCACATTACATGTTGCCATCGACACAGTGTATCTTGTCCAGTCCTTGGTCTTCACCTGCATCCATCCGGGTCCGAGGCATTTTGTTTGTCTTTTTGGTTATGCGTAGTTGGTAAAGCAACCAACCAGAATACCAGATAATCCTGACCCTAATGCCCATCTCTTGGATCTATTCCTGACAAATTATCCAGATCAATACAGGATAGAAATACTGTCACCACTTGGATCCTCTGACCACAAACTTATCAAAGCCACATTAGTTAGCACCCTGAAACCTCCCGTTCTGAACCTGTCAGGGTGACCCGATGGCACTTTGATAGGGCAAACTGGGACTGATTTAGAATTTATGTTGCTGACATTCTATGGCGGTATTTCTTCTCTAGTGATATCAGTTCTAACCAGTCCCACATTGATGACTAAATACTTGCTGGTATGCATTTATTCATTGAAAAGTCAACAGTTCACTGAAAGATCGAACTCTGCAAAATGGTTGATAATAACTGTGCCAGACCAACAGCCCAAAAGTCATTAGCATACAACTCTTAATTAAAGTGAAAAACACCTGAATCACTGTCAATTTTAAATTGCTAGAACCCATGCAAAAGCTGTAATAAATCTAGCTAAATCAAACTTTCTTCAAAATTAAGCATAAAAACTACTTAACAGTCCTAATGACTATAGAATATTTTGGTTAACTCTGTCGGGAAGCCGACATGGCTCTCCTCAGGCAGATGTAAGCAGACAAACAGCTGTAACAGGCGTGGATACAAGTACACCTGCTGGACGTGAGTTTAGGGTGATACAAGGACAGAAGACAAAGAACAGGGAGCCTGATGTTAGCTCCACATATAGCTGCGGACAATAGGTATAGGGAGGTGGAGTAAACGAAAGGAAGGTTGAGAGAAAGTAAGTGAAAGCTGAAGAGAAAGTAGGAGAGAGAAAGAGAGTAAGAGGAGTGGTGTCAGGGTTAGAGGTCAGGCAGAGGATGGGAACTCATGCTGACCTCTGCATTTACTACCGTGGGAAACATGCTGACTTCTGCATTTGCTCGAGCCTCTACTTGGATGACGCGCGGATGACGTGTGGATGAAGGTGGTGGATGAGTGGGTGAAGCCATCACCCACCTCGCGACCATGTGAACTGCTGATGAACATCGGCAACCCTTGAGGCCAGGACAGGGTAGTGTAGGGCAATACAGTATCAGAGCTCAGAGTAACGTCGTGGCGAGGAGACGTCAGCCCGGGGGCAGCGAGACGTCACGAAGGACGTAACCGTGAAGCCGAAGGGAAGTCTGCTGCAAGCGTGAGGAAGTAGAGTTCCAGGGACGACATGAGAGTACTTCTGTTGACAGTGAGTAAGAGTACAAGCTAGTGTAATCACGGGTACAACTTGTGAATGGTGGTACTATTTGTTCGTCGTCGGGACTTGTAGTGAGGCTCCTAGTTACTTAGAAAGAAACGGAAGGAGAGAAGATTTTAATGTTTAAATATGTTTATTGTATTAAGTGATAAGATACTAGTGTAACAGTGTAACATAATTTCAATAAGTGAATAAAAGAGAGTGCATTAGTTATGACAGTACTAGTGTGTATTTAAAGGATTAAATATATAAGATAAAAGAGAGTGGTTTAGTTATAATAGTACTAGTGTGTATTTAAAGGATTAAATATATAAGGTTGACTTTAAAGCCCGGAATAAAAGAGTGCTTTAATTAATTAATACAGTGTTAATAACTAAGTGAATTAAGTGTAGATGATTAAGTGTGGGGGTAATAAACGGTATCCATCACGGAACTTTTAAGTGAAGTGAAATGAGTTGGAAAAATACCTCATGATTTTTATAAAGTAATAAATACGGGCGGATAATACTCCCGGGGTAAATATCATTGCTATATTCAGGGAGGGCGCGACAAATGGTGGCAGCGGTGGGATAACAGAGTTGGGAATAGTTAAAGGAAATAACTTAAAGGAACTGGAAGGAAAAAATAGTGAATAGTGAATATTTTTTCTTTTAATTTTTTCTGCAAATGAGTGACTCCGATTGGAAAGGCGACCCAAACCCAGTTGAGGAATTAGTTGATTCAGACGATTTTGACTCTGTTTCTGACGATTCTGACATAGAAGACTCTGATACAATGAGTACACCACCTAATCCTACCACTTCGGGTAGTGTTGGAACCACTATGGGGAGTATAGGGGGAGATATTGCACAGTTATCGCAGCAGTTGTCACAGGTCATCTAGATAATAGTAAGAATCCCATGCAACAATTGGGGACCATGAATTATTTATGTAGTTGAAAATTTCGTTCCTCAACGGAATATCCGGGAAAACGATTGGAGCCAGACGTTATGATCTGGTTATATGACAGAGAGATGAGGACCGATGATAATACGAAGTGGGCTACGAGAGGGAGAATGGAAGTGGCTAGGACATTTTCACTCGGTCCTGTGCAAGAGATTATGGAGATTTTAATCCAGGAATCTAGTGGGAACTGGGATGTGTTCAAAGCTGGTGTGCGGGAACAGTACTATACTGAAGAGAGTCTAGAGATGTTACACCGGGAGTTACTTACGGCAAAAAGGAACCCCGGGGAAACTCCACTTCACTACTTCTACAGGTTAAAGAGTCTGGGGGATAGGATTGTCAGAGTACGTGCAAGCTTTCAGGATTCAGTAAATCTTATCATTATCAATAATTTTTTGGACATGTTTCCTAAACAATATGTTGCACAAATTCCTCAGAGCCGATACAATAACCCAGAAGAGATAGTGGAGGGAGTCAAGTGGGCAGAAACGACAAATTCGCCTCTGTCAGAAGACAATGTACTGAAAGAAAAGAAACAGGGAACGATTGCTAGTGTCGACCCAGCAAGCAATGTGAGTGCGTCGCCGAGGTCAAAGGTTCAGCCGAACACTGGGGCGAGGAATCGTACGAGTGCGAGTGGGCCAGTTCAGTGTGGCTCAGAAACTCATCAGGGCTCACGGGGTGCAAGTTCCCGTGCTAATTTACCTGACAATAATGATTGCCGTAGGTGTGGGAAGCCAGGGCACTTCGCTAAACGATGTCGTGCGGACAGGCCACTCCAACGGGGGAAGTATGATAATTTGTCACAGGAGCAGAGGAAAAGGATCAGATGTTTTCATTGCTCCATGACGGAACATAGAGCTGAGCACTGCGGAGTCCGTGTGGATAATCCCGGACAGCCAGTAGCTAGATGTAGGGAGTGTCAGAGTACCACACATAGTACAGCTCATTGTAATTGGAAGAAGACAAAGTCACCCGATGAAGAAAAAAAAAAGCCGGAAGAATCGGGCTGGGGAACTTAATAACTGTCACTACAAGTGATGAAGTAGCGAAGTTGGTGGTGGTAAAAGGCATGTGTGGGAATTTACATTGTGAGATACTTCTGGATACAGGAGCTTGTAAATCTTTGATTAGCCAATGGACCTATGAATTTGCGTCAGGGCCAGATACTAATCTCCGACCTTATCGAGGCGGTGGTTTGGTGTCCGCCAGCAGTGATGCAATGGACATATTGGGATTGGTGAATTTCCAGGTAAAATTAGGTGATAAAAATATAATCAGGAATTTGTGGTAGTGAGGGAACTACCCTCAGCCGCTTCCATAATTTTGGGAGTTGATTTCATATTCGCACATAGCCTAAGTATCACTGCCAACCCGCTATGTATAAAGGTCGGGGAAGAGGAACTTGATTTGGTGACCGAGGAGGGAGTGTTTCTCGCATAGAGTTCAATCCTTCTTTTGTAATAACTGAAGCAGTTCCTCCATCCGAGGAAGAGGATTTTGTGACAAGTCATTGTGTCACGAATGAGACAGACATTCTGGAACCTTACACATATGGAGCAATAACGTTAAAGACAGTGTTAAGTGGGTGGGAGGTAGGAATGTTTATGCCAAACACTGGTAGTTCAATTGCGGCAGTGTTGTGGCCAGGTATTGTAAGTCCAATGGATAATGGGGCAACTGTGGAAGGAACATGTTTCACTGTTGCATATGCGAATTTAACCGCTGACAGGATATTTATAATGGGGAATATAGGGTAGGTACTGTATCCCCTTATGAAGAAGTCAGGGGGGGGGAGGAGCAAGTGAGTCAAGGGGGAGATCAGATCACTAGTGTAATGAGTGAGGATAGACTCAGGAAACTGTACACGGAGGTAGATCGGATGACAATTCCTTCTAGCCAGGAAAATGAAGCATTAAAAAGGCTAGTAAGGACACACCCAAATGTTTTTGCATTACCCGAGGACCCACTTACTACTTCACCATACTTTTATCATCACATATGTGCGGATGGTCCGGTAGTGAACCGTAGACCATACCGTATACCAACGAAGTGGCATGATCAAGTACGTAAGCAACTTGAAGATTTACGTAGACAGGGGATTATCAGGACTTCTCGTTCACCTTATTCTTCACCACTAGTTCCAGTAGTTAAGAAGGATGGTGGTTTGTGGATCTGCTTAGACTTTAGACATTTAAATAAGCAGATAGTTACAGATCCTTACTCTTTGCCCAATATTGAGCATATTCTTTCACAGTTAGGTGAGAATAAGTACTTCAGTAATCTAGACTTAAATCAGGGTTATCACCAGTTATCTTTGGATGAGGAGTCTAAGCCTCTTACGGCTTTCTCTTCACCTGAAGGGCACTGGGAGTATTGTAACCTTCCTTTTGGATTAAAAGATGTGCCAGCTTCTTTCCAGCGCATAATCAATGAAGTCATGATCGCTCTCACGGGAAAGATAACCCATACTTTTTTGGATGACATTATTATTTACGGAAAGACGTTTGATGCTCATGTTCATAACCTAGATGAGGTTTTGGGACGTCTAGAAGGGGCAAAGTTAACTATTAAATTGCCGAAGTGTAGTTTCTTTAAACTGGAAGTATCCTTTTTAGGCCATGTCATCACAACAGAGGGATTACGCCCTCAGCCAGAGAAAATCCGTGAAATCCAAGATATTGCGGTTCCCAGTACTTTGGAAGAACTCCAGAGTTTCTTGGGGTTGGTAAATTATTATCACCGATTTGTGGAAAATTTCTCCCAGATAGCGGCACCACTCACGAAAATTACTCGTGGGAAGAAAGACGTAAAGAACACGCGACAGAGTGTGGAGTGGAATGTGGAGGCAGACCACGCATTCTGTGAACTTAAGCGAAAGTTAGAGGAAGATGTATTGCTAGCTTTTCCTCGCTTTGATAGACATTTTGTGTTAACTACGGATGCCAGCGGTACGGTGACTGGCGGAGTTTTGCAACAGAAAGACGATCAAGGGTTCCTTCAGCCATTAACTTTTTTCAGCCGTGCTCTAAATAAAGCAGAGTTGAACTATGCTACGATTGAGCAGGAAGCGTTGAGTATTGTTTACGGCTTGAAGGTGAACAGACCACTTATTTTGGGTTATGAGATATTGATTCAGACCGATCATCGACCTCATACTTGGTTGTTTAATGTAAATGCGGCTTCAGGGAGGATTGCAAGATGGCAAATTCAGGTAGCCGAATATGACATCAAGGTTGAATATTTACCAGGGCAGCAGAATACTGTAGTGGATGCCCTATCCCGTTTGAGAACGACTCAGTCTAGTGATGAAGATGAAGTTGCACTACTTGTAGGTCCAGGCACTGTGGAAGTAGACACAATAGATTGGGATGTCACTGAGATAAGGCGACAACAAGATTCACACCCAGTTTGGGGTAAATTAAAGAGTTATTTGCGGAATGAGACCACAGAGGTACCAAAATTGCCAGCAAAATTGGACTGCTTTCATTTGTTGCCAGACGGTTTGCTCTATAAGAAAGAGAGTCGGTCATTTGGCATATGGGAAGTATTCCAAATCGTAGTCCCAGAAGATAGCGTTCACTCTGCACTTAGACTTGCTCACTGCTTACCGTTATCTGGTCATGGTGGAATCAAGATTACTTTAACTCACGCGAGACGGTTAGCATACTGGCCCCAGATGGAGAAGGATGTCGTGGAATTTTGCAAACAGTATACCCAGTGTATACGTTCGAAGCGTTCGAGGGACGCCCCAAGCCCGCTTCTCCGTTTCCCCGATGTCACTGAACCATGGGTCAGGTGTCAAATGGATTTGATTGGTCCACTAAATAGATCATAGGAAGGGCATTATTATGTCTTAACTTTCATTGATGCGATGACTCGATTTCTTATCGCGGAACCATTAATGTCTATGTCTGCCGAAGAGGTGGCTAGGGTGTTTGTGGAGCGAGTTATCTGTGTTTACGGAACTCCACAACAATTAGTCACTGATCGGGGTACTGAATTTGTTAACAAAGTGTTTCAGGAATTGGCGTGTTTGTTGCACATGAAACATGTGAACATTACTCCTTATCACCCATCCTCTAATGGACTGGTGGAGAGGGCAAATGGTACTATTATTCAGATAATACGTACCCTGGTGGAACAGAACGCTAATCACTGGCATAGAATGGTACCAGTTGCTATGATGGCCTATAACTCTGGATATAATCGGACTATCCGTGATTCTCCTTACTTCTTGTTGTTTCTCAGAGATCCACAGATGCCTTATCATGTAGTGCAAGACCCATCTTTGAAGTACAACCTTGAGGATATACCTAATTTATTTGCCGCCATGGCAACAAAGGTTTTCAAAAGATGCCAGGACTTTCTCAATCGTGCGAACACAGAAAATGAGAACAGAAGGGAGAAGCGATGTATAATAAAACCACTTTTGGTAGGGGACTGTGTCTATGTGAAGACTGTCCCTATCAGGGGGGTGGCAAGGAAATTGCAACCTTTGTTTTCAGGCCCCTATCGTGCAATTGATCGAGTAAATGATGTTGTCATAAAAGTTCGTTCCATACTATTGGGGAAAGTAACCACTTTACACACTGATAGGGTGAAAGTTGTCCCAGAGGAGTGTATTACTAGGAAGCAGAATCGTAATGCGAGAATAGCTTATCCTATTCATGAAGGTAGGGAGACTAGGGATAAAGGGGAAAATGAAGGTGAGGAAATAAATGAGGAAGAATGTATCCCAGGGCCTGTAATTGACTTTAGTTTGCCTTCTCCACAAGTAAGTCAGGCTATAGGCAGTGATGCAACTGGCACCTGTGACCAGGCGAGTGCGCTAGGTGCGGGTCGGGGGCAAGCGACAGCTGAGCATCAAGGCCAAACACTGCCTCCCTCACCTCCCCCACCACACCACTCCACACCTCACACTCCACCACATTGCAGATACAGTTTGAGGTCACATTCTAGTGTCCCAGACTACCCGTTGTGTATGGACAGACCTATAGAGTATCAGACTGCACAAGCAGAAGCACCTAGTGTGACTGAAACACAGACTGAAGTGACTGAGGAAGACACAGGAGACATGTAGTTTTTACTAAATGAATAAACGATAGTTAGGTGAACTTGTGGTTATAGCTTTACGAATCTCTTGCAGATGATTGCTTGGGTTTGGGTGAGTCCATCCCAATTGGAATCAATAGGACCACAAGAGGAGACACCTGCCAACTTGGGATTGGTGTTTTCACCTGCGGGTCGTTTGATGATCACAGGAAATAACTATGTAGTTCCATTTGTACTAAATAAGGAGGAGTTGTTCCAACCTTTACTTGTTGCTCGCAACTTGAGTGATGCCATTTTGTGGAATGTAGGCCACATGGATAATGGCAGCGTTCTAGTTGCCTCATTACAGAACACTGTTACATGCATTTCAAAATGAATTTGATGCTCATTATTAGGATTTAAGCAATTATATAGACTATCTCATGTCAGATCATACATGGAGTCGTCGCTCCAGGAGGGGTTCGATCGACATATTGGGGCAATTTGCCGATGTGTTGTTTGGAACAGCTACTCAACAACAGGTTGATGATATTCATGCTAGATTAGGGAGCCTTGAGACGATGTCAGAGAAGGAGAGATCAGCATTAAATGTTCATTCCAAGGTATTGAATAGCACAATAAGGAATGTGTCACACATGCAGGCAGCACTGTTGAAGATACAGAAGGCTGCAAACATTTCTTACAGTATCATAAGATTGTATTCACTGAAGACTTTAGAGTTGGAAAATGAAGTAAAGATGTATGAGGCGTTGTTTAACCTTCAACTCGCCTTGTCTGACATCATAGCTGATCATTTTAGGATTAAATTGGGTATACAAGAGATGCTTCAGGCTAGGCTGAGTTTAGACATTGTCCCTAACAAAATCTTGCTGGAGTTATTAGGGAATATCTCACTCAAGGAGCCGGGTCTACTTTTCCGAGCTAGGCCAGAATATCTAGCACTGTACCGTGATATCATCAAGATTGTCCCTCTAGGTTACATATCAGCTGTGTGCTTTTATTTACTAATACCGGTGTTAGGTGACCCTTCTGATGTATTTGACATCTTTAGGATCACCTCACTTCCTTACAGTGTGCCTGCTACGGAGGTCTATGTGAAAGTACTTCACCAGTTTAATTTCCTTGCTTTCACGGAAGACCACCTCCATTATGTGCTGTTTCAAGATTTCACCAGTTGCAGGGACCACCAGGACTTGGTGATCTGTGAACCTTTGGGATCAGTTTACCATGTATCAACTTCTTCTTGTGAGAGTGATTCTTTTCTTAACAGAAACAATGCTACAAAGCTCTGCAGAAAAGAAATCTTAACTTCATTCAGTCCAGTTTTTGTGAAACTGAAAAACCACTGGTGTTTGTCCACTGCACAACCTTTGCAATTCACGTTGAAATGCGCAGTAAATCCTATTAGAAAGACAGTGCAAATTGTTAAGGGAGTAGATAAATTGGTCTTGGGAGATGGCTGTAGTGCTCACAGTGAAGCCTTACTCTTCCTGCTTATGCAACTCTCACAGTAGATACTAAGCTCACTGTCTACCCCCATCTCTTAAACCTCAGTACCTCACTCACATATGCTGAACTTACCGCTATCAAGGACTTACCCACTCTAGGTCCTAACCTTAACATTACTCCTCTGTTTCTGGATGATCTCCTTCAATATCAAAGTCAGTTGCAGTTAATTGAACCTCTCAAACCCTTCGGTTCCTCCAATTTCTTCTGGTACTATGTCCATGCTGGAATAGCTCCCTTTCTGGTTTTCCTGTCCGCATATATCCTTTACAAGTGTTACACCAATGGCTGTGTGTATGCATGCTGCAGACTTGGGTCCTTACTCAGACGTCGACGTGCACAGAACCCCGCCATGCTCTACTCACGACGAGGACGTGTGATTTCATCTTTGGGGGGAGATATGTCGGGAAGCCGACATGGCTCTCCTCAGGCAGATGTAAGCAGACACACAGCTGTAACAGGTGTGGGAACAAGTACACCTGCTGGACGTGAGTTTAGGGTGATACAAGGACAGAAGAGAAAGAACAGGGAGCCTGATGTTAGCTCCACATATAGCTGCGGTGTAGGGAGGTGGAGTAAATGAAAGGAAGGTTGAGAGAAAGCAAGTGAAAGCTGAAGAGAAAGTAGGAGAGAGAAAAAGAGTAAGAGGAGTGGTGTCAGGGTTAGAGGTCAGGCAGAGGATGGGAACTCATGCTGACCTCTGCATTTACTACCGTGGGAAACATGCTGACTTCTGCATTTGCTCGAGCCTCTACGGTGGATGACGCGTGGATGATGTGTGAATGAAGCTGGTGGATGAGTTGGTGAAGCCATCGCCCACCTCGCAACCATGTGAACTGCTGGTGAACATCGGCAACCCTTGAGGCCAGGACAGGGTAGTGTAGGGCAATACAGTATCAGAGCTCAGAGTAACGTCATGGCGAGGAGACGTCAGCCCGGGGGCAGCGAGACGTCACGAAGGACGTAACCGTGATGCCGAAGGGAAGTCTGCTGCGAGCATGAGGAAGTAGAGTTCCAGGGACGACATGAGAGTACTTCTGTTGACAGTGAGTAAGAGTACAAGCTAGTGTAATCGCGGGTACAACTTGTGAATGGTGGTACTATTTGTTCGTCGTCGGGACTTGTAGTGGGGCTCCTAGTTACTTAGAAACAAATGGAAGGAGAGAAGATTTTAATGTTTAAATATGTTTATTGTATTAAGTGATAAGATACTAGTGTAACAGTGTAACATAATTTCAATAAGTGAATAAAAGAGAGTGCATTAGTTATGACAGAACTAGTGTGTATTTAATGGATTAAATATATAAGATAAAAGAGAGTGGTTTAGTTATAATAGTACTAGTGTGTATTTAAAGGATTAAATATATAAGGTTGACTTTAAAGCCCGGAATAAAAGAGTGCTTTAATTAATTAATACAGTGTTAATAACTAAGTGAATTAAGTGTAGATGATTAAGTGTGGGGGTAATAAACGGTATCCATCACGGAACTTTTAAGTGAAGTGAAATGAGTTGGAAAAATACCTCATGATTTTTATAAAGTAATAAATACGGGCGGATAATACTCCCGGGGTAAATATCATTGCTATATTAAGGGAGGGCGCGACAAATGGTGGCAGCGGTGGGATAACAGAGTTGGGAATAGTTAAAGGAAATAACTTAAAGGAACTGGAAGGAAAAAATAGTGAATAGTGAATATTTTTTCTTTTAATTTTTTCTGCAAATGAGTGACTCCGATTGGAAAGGCGACCCAAACCCAGTAAAGAAATTAGTTGATTCAGACGATTTTGACTCTGTTTCTGACGATTCTGACATAGAAGACTCTGATACAATGAGTACACCACCTAATCCTACCACTTCGGGTAGTGTTGGAACCACTATGGGGAGTATAGGGGGAGATATTGCACAGTTATCGCAGCAGTTGTCACAGGTCATCTAGATAATAGTAAGAATCCCATGCAACAATTGGGGACCATGAATTATTTATGTAGTTGAAAATTTCGTTCCTCAACGGAATATCCGGGAAAACGATTGGAGCCAGACGTTATGATCTGGTTATATGACAGAGAGATGAGGACCGATGATAATACGAAGTGGGCTACGAGAGGGAGAATGGAAGTGGCTAGGACATTTTCACTCGGTCCTGTGCAAGAGATTATGGAGATTTTAATCCAGGAATCTAGTGGGAACTGGGATGTGTTCAAAGCTGGTGTGCGGGAACAGTACTATACTGAAGAGAGTCTAGAGATGTTACACCGGGAGTTACTTACGGCAAAAAGGAACCCCGGGGAAACTCCACTTCACTACTTCTACAGGTTAAAGAGTCTGGGGGATAGGATTGTCAGAGTACGTGCAAGCTTTCAGGATTCAGTAAATCTTATCATTATCAATAATTTTTTGGACATGTTTCCTAAACAATATGTTGCACAAATTCCTCAGAGCCGATACAATAACCCAGAAGAGATAGTGGAGGGAGTCAAGTGGGCAGAAACGACAAATTCGCCTCTGTCAGAAGACAATGTACTGAAAGAAAAGAAACAGGGAACGATTGCTAGTGTCGACCCAGCAAGCAATGTGAGTGCGTCGCCGAGGTCAAAGGTTCAGCCGAACACTGGGGCGAGGAATCGTACGAGTGCGAGTGGGCCAGTTCAGTGTGGCTCAGAAACTCATCAGGGCTCACGGGGTGCAAGTTCCCGTGCTAATTTACCTGACAATAATGATTGCCGTAGGTGTGGGAAGCCAGGGCACTTCGCTAAACGATGTCGTGCGGACAGGCCACTCCAACGGGGGAAGTATGATAATTTGTCACAGGAGCAGAGGAAAAGGATCAGATGTTTTCATTGCTCCATGACGGAACATAGAGCTGAGCACTGCGGAGTCCGTGTGGATAATCCCGGACAGCCAGTAGCTAGATGTAGGGAGTGTCAGAGTACCACACATAGTACAGCTCATTGTAATTGGAAGAAGACAAAGTCACCCGATGAAGAAAAAAAAAAGCCGGAAGAATCGGGCTGGGGAACTTAATAACTGTCACTACAAGTGATGAAGTAGCGAAGTTGGTGGTGGTAAAAGGCATGTGTGGGAATTTACATTGTGAGATACTTCTGGATACAGGAGCTTGTAAATCTTTGATTAGCCAATGGACCTATGAATTTGCGTCAGGGCCAGATACTAATCTCCGACCTTATCGAGGCGGTGGTTTGGTGTCCGCCAGCAGTGATGCAATGGACATATTGGGATTGGTGAATTTCCAGGTAAAATTAGGTGATAAAAATATAATCAGGAATTTGTGGTAGTGAGGGAACTACCCTCAGCCGCTTCCATAATTTTGGGAGTTGATTTCATATTCGCACATAGCCTAAGTATCACTGCCAACCCGCTATGTATAAAGGTCGGGGAAGAGGAACTTGATTTGGTGACCGAGGAGGGAGTGTTTCTCGCATAGAGTTCAATCCTTCTTTTGTAATAACTGAAGCAGTTCCTCCATCCGAGGAAGAGGATTTTGTGACAAGTCATTGTGTCACGAATGAGACAGACATTCTGGAACCTTACACATATGGAGCAATAACGTTAAAGACAGTGTTAAGTGGGTGGGAGGTAGGAATGTTTATGCCAAACACTGGTAGTTCAATTGCGGCAGTGTTGTGGCCAGGTATTGTAAGTCCAATGGATAATGGGGCAACTGTGGAAGGAACATGTTTCACTGTTGCATATGCGAATTTAACCGCTGACAGGATATTTATAATGGGGAATATAGGGTAGGTACTGTATCCCCTTATGAAGAAGTCAGGGGGGGGGAGGAGCAAGTGAGTCAAGGGGGAGATCAGATCACTAGTGTAATGAGTGAGGATAGACTCAGGAAACTGTACACGGAGGTAGATCGGATGACAATTCCTTCTAGCCAGGAAAATGAAGCATTAAAAAGGCTAGTAAGGACACACCCAAATGTTTTTGCATTACCCGAGGACCCACTTACTACTTCACCATACTTTTATCATCACATATGTGCGGATGGTCCGGTAGTGAACCGTAGACCATACCGTATACCAACGAAGTGGCATGATCAAGTACGTAAGCAACTTGAAGATTTACGTAGACAGGGGATTATCAGGACTTCTCGTTCACCTTATTCTTCACCACTAGTTCCAGTAGTTAAGAAGGATGGTGGTTTGTGGATCTGCTTAGACTTTAGACATTTAAATAAGCAGATAGTTACAGATCCTTACTCTTTGCCCAATATTGAGCATATTCTTTCACAGTTAGGTGAGAATAAGTACTTCAGTAATCTAGACTTAAATCAGGGTTATCACCAGTTATCTTTGGATGAGGAGTCTAAGCCTCTTACGGCTTTCTCTTCACCTGAAGGGCACTGGGAGTATTGTAACCTTCCTTTTGGATTAAAAGATGTGCCAGCTTCTTTCCAGCGCATAATCAATGAAGTCATGATCGCTCTCACGGGAAAGATAACCCATACTTTTTTGGATGACATTATTATTTACGGAAAGACGTTTGATGCTCATGTTCATAACCTAGATGAGGTCTTGGGACGTCTAGAAGGGGCAAAGTTAACTATTAAATTGCCGAAGTGTAGTTTCTTTAAACTGGAAGTATCCTTTTTAGGCCATGTCATCACAACAGAGGGATTACGCCCTCAGCCAGAGAAAATCCGTGAAATCCAAGATATTGCGGTTCCCAGTACTTTGGAAGAACTCCAGAGTTTCTTGGGGTTGGTAAATTATTATCACCGATTTGTGGAAAATTTCTCCCAGATAGCGGCACCACTCACGAAAATTACTCGTGGGAAGAAAGACGTAAAGAACACGCGACAGAGTGTGGAGTGGAATGTGGAGGCAGACCACGCATTCTGTGAACTTAAGCGAAAGTTAGAGGAAGATGTATTGCTAGCTTTTCCTCGCTTTGATAGACATTTTGTGTTAACTACGGACGCCAGCGGTACGGTGACTGGCGGAGTTTTGCAACAGAAAGACGATCAAGGGTTCCTTCAGCCATTAACTTTTTTCAGCCGTGCTCTAAATAAAGCAGAGTTGAACTATGCTACGATTGAGCAGGAAGCGTTGAGTATTGTTTACGGCTTGAAGGTGAACAGACCACTTATTTTGGGTTATGAGATATTGATTCAGACCGATCATCGACCTCATACTTGGTTGTTTAATGTAAATGCGGCTTCAGGGAGGATTGCAAGATGGCAAATTCAGGTAGCCGAATATGACATCAAGGTTGAATATTTACCAGGGCAGCAGAATACTGTAGTGGATGCCCTATCCCGTTTGAGAACGACTCAGTCTAGTGATGAAGATGAAGTTGCACTACTTGTAGGTCCAGGCACTGTGGAAGTAGACACAATAGATTGGGATGTCACTGAGATAAGGCGACAACAAGATTCACACCCAGTTTGGGGTAAATTAAAGAGTTATTTGCGGAATGAGACCACAGAGGTACCAAAATTGCCAGCAAAATTGGACTGCTTTCATTTGTTGCCAGACGGTTTGCTCTATAAGAAAGAGAGTCGGTCATTTGGCATATGGGAAGTATTCCAAATCGTAGTCCCAGAAGATAGCGTTCACTCTGCACTTAGACTTGCTCACTGCTTACCGTTATCTGGTCATGGTGGAATCAAGATTACTTTAACTCACGCGAGACGGTTAGCATACTGGCCCCAGATGGAGAAGGATGTCGTGGAATTTTGCAAACAGTATACCCAGTGTATACGTTCGAAGCGTTCGAGGGACGCCCCAAGCCCGCTTCTCCGTTTCCCCGATGTCACTGAACCATGGGTCAGGTGTCAAATGGATTTGATTGGTCCACTAAATAGATCATAGGAAGGGCATTATTATGTCTTAACTTTCATTGATGCGATGACTCGATTTCTTATCGCGGAACCATTAATGTCTATGTCTGCCGAAGAGGTGGCTAGGGTGTTTGTGGAGCGAGTTATCTGTGTTTACGGAACTCCACAACAATTAGTCACTGATCGGGGTACTGAATTTGTTAACAAAGTGTTTCAGGAATTGGCGTGTTTGTTGCACATGAAACATGTGAACATTACTCCTTATCACCCATCCTCTAATGGACTGGTGGAGAGGGCAAATGGTACTATTATTCAGATAATACGTACCCTGGTGGAACAGAACGCTAATCACTGGCATAGAATGGTACCAGTTGCTATGATGGCCTATAACTCTGGATATAATCGGACTATCCGTGATTCTCCTTACTTCTTGTTGTTTCTCAGAGATCCACAGATGCCTTATCATGTAGTGCAAGACCCATCTTTGAAGTACAACCTTGAGGATATACCTAATTTATTTGCCGCCATGGCAACAAAGGTTTTCAAAAGATGCCAGGACTTTCTCAATCGTGCGAACACAGAAAATGAGAACAGAAGGGAGAAGCGATGTATAATAAAACCACTTTTGGTAGGGGACTGTGTCTATGTGAAGACTGTCCCTATCAGGGGGGTGGCAAGGAAATTGCAACCTTTGTTTTCAGGCCCCTATCGTGCAATTGATCGAGTAAATGATGTTGTCATGAAAGTTCGTTCCATACTATTGGGGAAAGTAACCACTTTACACACTGATAGGGTGAAAGTTGTCCCAGAGGAGTGTATTACTAGGAAGCAGAATCGTAATGCGAGAATAGCTTATCCTATTCATGAAGGTAGGGAGACTAGGGATAAAGGGGAAAATGAAGGTGAGGAAATAAATGAGGAAGAATGTATCCCAGGGCCTGTAATTGACTTTAGTTTGCCTTCTCCACAAGTAAGTCAGGCTATAGGCAGTGATGCAACTGGCACCTGTGACCAGGCGAGTGCGCTAGGTGCGGGTCGGGGGCAAGCGACAGCTGAGCATCAAGGCCAAACACTGCCTCCCTCACCTCCCCCACCACACCACTCCACACCTCACACTCCACCACATTGCAGATACAGTTTGAGGTCACATTCTAGTGTCCCAGACTACCCGTTGTGTATGGACAGACCTATAGAGTATCAGACTGCACAAGCAGAAGCACCTAGTGTGACTGAAACACAGACTGAAGTGACTGAGGAAGACACAGGAGACATGTAGTTTTTACTAAATGAATAAACGATAGTTAGGTGAACTTGTGGTTATAGCTTTACGAATCTCTTGCAGATGATTGCTTGGGTTTGGGTGAGTCCATCCCAATTGGAATCAATAGGACCACAAGAGGAGACACCTGCCAACTTGGGATTGGTGTTTTCACCTGCGGGTCGTTTGATGATCACAGGAAATAACTATGTAGTTCCATTTGTACTAAATAAGGAGGAGTTGTTCCAACCTTTACTTGTTGCTCGCAACTTGAGTGATGCCATTTTGTGGAATGTAGGCCACATGGATAATGGCAGCGTTCTAGTTGCCTCATTACAGAACACTGTTACATGCATTTCAAAATGAATTTGATGCTCATTATTAGGATTTAAGCAATTATATAGACTATCTCATGTCAGATCATCCATGGAGTCGTCGCTCCAGGAGGGGTTCGATCGACATATTGGGGCAATTTGCCAATGTGTTGTTTGGAACAGCTACTCAACAACAGGTTGATGATATTCATGCTAGATTAGGGAGCCTTGAGACGATGTCAGAGAAGGAGAGATCAGCATTAAATGTTCATTCCAAGGTATTGAATAGCACAATAAGGAATGTGTCACACATGCAGGCAGCACTGTTGAAGATACAGAAGGCTGCAAACATTTCTTACAGTATCATAAGATTGTATTCACTGAAGACTTTAGAGTTGGAAAATGAAGTAAAGATGTATGAGGCGTTGTTTAACCTTCAACTCGCCTTGTCTGACATCATAGCTGATCATTTTAGGATTAAATTGGGTATACAAGAGATGCTTCAGGCTAGGCTGAGTTTAGACATTGTCCCTAACAAAATCTTGCTGGAGTTATTAGGGAATATCTCACTCAAGGAGCCGGGTCTACTTTTCCGAGCTAGGCCAGAATATCTAGCACTGTACCGTGATATCATCAAGATTGTCCCTCTAGGTTACATATCAGCTGTGTGCTTTTATTTACTAATACCGGTGTTAGGTGACCCTTCTGATGTATTTGACATCTTTAGGATCACCTCACTTCCTTACAGTGTGCCTGCTACGGAGGTCTATGTGAAAGTATTTCACCAGTTTAATTTCCTTGCTTTCACGGAAGACCACCTCCATTATGTGCTGTTTCAAGATTTCACCAGTTGCAGGGACCACCAGGACTTGGTGATCTGTGAACCTTTGGGATCAGTTTACCATGTATCAACTTCTTCTTGTGAGAGTGATTCTTTTCTTAACAGAAACAATGCTACAAAGCTCTGCAGAAAAGAAATCTTAACTTCATTCAGTCCAGTTTTTGTGAAACTGAAAAACCACTGGTGTTTGTCCACTGCACAACCTTTGCAATTCACGTTGAAATGCCAGTAAATCCTATTAGAAAGACAGTGCAAATTGTTAAGGGAGTAGATAAATTGGTCTTGGGAGATGGCTGTAGTGCTCACAGTGAAGCCTTACTCTTCCTGCTTATGCAACTCTCACAGTAGATACTAAGCTCACTGTCTACCCCCATCTCTTAAACCTCAGTACCTCACTCACATATGCTGAACTTACCGCTATCAAGGACTTACCCACTCTAGGTCCTAACCTTAACATTACTCCTCTGTTTCTGGATGATCTCCTTCAATATCAAAGTCAGTTGCAGTTAATTGAACCTCTCAAACCCTTCGGTTCCTCCAATTTCTTCTGGTACTATGTCCATGCTGGAATAGCTCCCTTTCTGGTTTTCCTGTCCGCATATATCCTTTACAAGTGTTACACCAATGGCTGTGTGTATGCATGCTGCAGACTTGGGTCCTTACTCAGACGTCGACGTGCACAGAACCCCGCCATGCTCTACTCACGACGAGGACGTGTGATTTCATCTTTGGGGGGAGATATGTCGGGAAGCCGACATGGCTCTCCTCAGGCAGATGTAAGCAGACACACAGCTGTAACAGGTGTGGGAACAAGTACACCTGCTGGACGTGAGTTTAGGGTGATACAAGGACAGAAGAGAAAGAACAGGGAGCCTGATGTTAGCTCCACATATAGCTGCGGTGTAGGGAGGTGGAGTAAATGAAAGGAAGGTTGAGAGAAAGCAAGTGAAAGCTGAAGAGAAAGTAGGAGAGAGAAAAAGAGTAAGAGGAGTGGTGTCAGGGTTAGAGGTCAGGCAGAGGATGGGAACTCATGCTGACCTCTGCATTTACTACCGTGGGAAACATGCTGACTTCTGCATTTGCTCGAGCCTCTACGGTGGATGACGCGTGGATGATGTGTGAATGAAGCTGGTGGATGAGTTGGTGAAGCCATCGCCCACCTCGCAACCATGTGAACTGCTGGTGAACATCGGCAACCCTTGAGGCCAGGACAGGGTAGTGTAGGGCAATACAGTATCAGAGCTCAGAGTAACGTCATGGCGAGGAGACGTCAGCCCGGGGGCAGCGAGACGTCACGAAGGACGTAACCGTGATGCCGAAGGGAAGTCTGCTGCGAGCATGAGGAAGTAGAGTTCCAGGGACGACATGAGAGTACTTCTGTTGACAGTGAGTAAGAGTACAAGCTAGTGTAATCGCGGGTACAACTTGTGAATGGTGGTACTATTTGTTCGTCGTCGGGACTTGTAGTGGGGCTCCTAGTTACTTAGAAACAAATGGAAGGAGAGAAGATTTTAATGTTTAAATATGTTTATTGTATTAAGTGATAAGATACTAGTGTAACAGTGTAACATAATTTCTATAAGTGAATAAAAGAGAGTGCTTTAGTTATGACAGTACTAGTGTGTATTTAAAGGATTATATATAAAAGATAAAAGAGAGTGCTTTGGTTATAACAGTACTAGTGTGTATTTAAAGGATTAAATATATAAGGTTGACTTTAAAGCCCGGAATGAAAGAGTGCTTTAATTAATTAATACAGTGTTAGTAACTAAGTGAATTAAGTGTATATGATTAAGTGCGGGGGTAATAAACGGTATCCAGCACGGAACTTTTAAGAGAAGTGAAATGAGGTGGAAAAATATCTCATGATTTTTATGTGTGTAAATATTTTGTAGATAACTTTTTGATAATTAAAATCTAGAAAAGCCATATCATTTTCATTTCTTCCAGTTCCCAGTTCCGAGTATATATAAATAGTGAACATCGAAGTCGCGCATGCCAGTGTCTATTGTTTCACGCTACCAAAGTAATAAATACGGGAGGATAATACTCCCGGGGTAAATATCATTGCTGTATTCATGGAGGGCGCGACAACTCTCAGTTCTTTTAATAATAACTTTAACAAGTCATCACCCATTCCCCCACTAAAATCTTCAGATAGAAACATTACAAATAACGTGCGTGGTAAAGCGAATATCCTTGGCAGTACATTTGCCATAAATTCTACTTTAGAGGAAGTCAGGCAGAACGCCCCAGTACTAGAACTTCACTCTCCGGAAACTGTTCCACTTAAAATACAGACAAGAAACGTAAAATCCATCCTAGACAATTTACCATCAATAAAGCTCCAGGCCCAGATGGAATTCTTCCAATTGTTTTGAAAAAGTGTTCCCCAAAACTTGCCTATGTTCTAGCTAATTTATTCATACTATGCATAAGTACTTCTTCATTCCCTAATTAATGGAAAGAAGCCAATTTCCACCTAATTCCTAAGAAAGGAAGGTCCCCTGACACCTCTGATTACACACCAATAGCTGTCACATCTTCTCTTCGTAAATTATTTGAAATTTTAATTAATATGCACTTACTTAAACATCTTGAGTCCAACAACTTAATTAGTGATAGACAATACGGTTTTCGCCACGAAAGATCCACCATTGACATACTCAAAATTCTGACTCATTCCATGCATCAGTCAATTGACCAACATGGAGAAACTCACGCAGTAGCCCTTGATATTTCTAAAGCTTTCGACAGTGTGTGGCACCAATCCTTGCTGTCCAAACTCCCTTGTCATGGACTAATAATTTTTGTTCCTCTGCTTTCTTCATAATTCAATGACAGAAAAATTAGAGTAAAAGTAAATGATGTATATTCCAATTTCCACTCAATTAACGCCTGCGTGCCCCAGGAATCAGATCTGCCGGCAACCCTGTTCCTGATTCATATTAATGATCTCTTATCCATCAACCACAATCCCATCCATTCATATGCAGATGACTCAACACTTCACAGTTCATTCACACTCAAACACCCATTTACAAAGTCTAATATCTCTAGCTCTCAGCTCAGTACAGCCATCTCCATAAATCAAAACTTATCTGCAATCAATGAATGGGGACAAAACAACCTTGTCTCATTTGATGTTAGTAAAACTAAATATATACAATTTACTAATAGACAGATATTGCCTGATTCGTATATTACCTTCAGTGCTACTAATATTCCCATCTCCAAAAGCATTGTCTCACTTAACAATGCCCTCAGCTGGACCTCTCATGTCAGATCACTTGTTAAAACCGCCTCAAAGAAACTTGGATTATTGTACAGAGTCCATAAGTTCTTCATCGACGAGCAGTTAGCTATAATTTATAAGAGTCATGTGTGTTACCAGCTTGAATATTGCTCACCCTTGTGGAATGGATGTGGAGAGGTTGCATGAAAACTAGACAAAAATCAGAACCAAGCTGTTGAAAATATTAATAACCCTGCTTTTAAAAATAAATTACCTCCTCTACAAGTAAGAAGGAATTCCTTGCATTATTTTACAGATATTTTTATGGCAAATGCTCAGACGAAGATGTGTCAATTTTGCCACCTCTCCATACCCTCCCTCGTGCTACAAGGGCATCTGGTAGCGCTTATGAATGGAATGTCACACAGCCATATTGAAGAACTTCTGCCTATCAGAATTATTTTATTCCCCGAACTGCATCTCTCTGGAACTCGCTTCCCCGGAGTTGTTTCCCCCCAAACTTCAATCTACAGCTGTTCAAGTCCAATTGCTACAGATGTTTTATGAATGGAGGAAGCCAGTGATATGGTGCATGGATTATTTTTTTATTCAATTGTTTTTCCTTCCTCTGTTCTGTTATTTAAAAAAAAAAGTTGTTTTACAGGAAGGGGCACTAATCCTCCACTAACCCACTTGTTGACACGTAGGGAACAAGTATGCGTTGGTTGTATGGTTACTTTGTTCTTGGCTTAACATAAAAATATCACAATTTTTTGTCTTAGTCAAGCAAAAACTGTTTAAGCTTATTTTGCTTTTATCCAGACCTGCGACTTAGGTCTTTGACCTGTTGTTTAAATATTGGTTTCCTCATTGATTAGCCCTCAGCCCTTGTAAGAATTTGGTTGCAATCGTATGCAACCTTTTTTAGTTATTTTGTTCACACACACACACACACACACACACACACACACACACACACACTCTCTCTCTCTCTCTCTCTCACTCGCTTGCGCAGTGGTAGCGTTCTCACTTCCCATCTGGTAGACGTGAGTTCGAGCCTCGCTCAGGTTGCGAAAAGTTTCACTGACGAAGTGGGTGGTTACTGTCCCCCTTGAGCAAGGTGTCACCGCACGACAAGCTGCGGCAACAACTAGAGCCATACGGAAGACAGCGATAATGCTGACGACGCTGATGATGGTGATGACAACTTACACCAGGCATTCGGTGAGAACACAACACACGTGGCTGCGACTGACTCACCCACAATCCGACCACAACCACCCATACCCCAACCACGTCATCCACAACAGTCAGTAAGGGATAAAGGATATCGAAAAACGTTACGTGACAAATATCGTTACCTGCGGCACCTTGAAAAGATGGAAGAAGCAGCAGATCAGTGAATGGTGAAGAATGAAAAATGAAAAGTGAATGAACAATGAGAATGATAAGAGGGAGTGCCGAGGCACATGGTTACTCTCACAGCCCTGTACTGTCTACACTAAATTAAATTTATGTGCTCCGAACGGACGAGCTAGATACGGCCTAATGGAGTAGCATGTATCCTAATATATATAGAGATAAGAGAAGAGAGCAATGTCTGGGTGAATTAACGTTATACAATGAACATTATTTCGAAATGTTGCGGACCAGACCCGACTAAGAACACTGAGAGAAGTGAACGAAGGATATGTAGAGTCCATGCCTACTTCCGGCCTCTGTACTTTTCCTGAGGGAGAAGCAGAAGGTTGGAAGTCAGAAGAAGCTGAGAGGGCAAAGAGTCGAGAAGGACCTGGGGAAGATCTTAGCTAGAAGGCCGCCTGAGCACTCTACCACGACGATGAGACTGGTGATGTCTTGGTACTCTCCGGTATCAGTGAGTAGATATTCTTGTTAGAGAACATAGAGGAAAGTGGAACTGAGAGAAGGAAAGAGAGAAAGGAGAAGAAAGTGAAATACACTGTAAATAATATTGAGAGTATACTGTAGATTCGTGGTAGGGTGTAACAAGACGGGCCAGATAGTTTGTATGATTGTTAAATTAACTTATTTGCTCAATGGTGAAAGGAACAACGATTATATGAAGTTAAGTGTCTTTATGGAGAAGTATTGAGTTAGGGTACATGACTGTGTTAAAGAGTGATATTAATTTTGCAAAAATATATTGAAATAAATTGAGGTGAAGTGATACTAGAACAAAGTGTTACAGAGATTAATGTTCTAGTAGTAATAATGTTATGGTGAGATGATAGTGTGCTTGAGTATTGTTCTTAATATTACCCTAGGTGTAAGAGAATATTACCTTTAGTATTACCTTGTATTTAACCATAATACTCTTGGTTTTATTTCAGTAAGAGAGAGTATTAACTTCAGTGACGAGTAATAATATTCGTGAACTGTTACTTGTTTAATGGAACTTAGTTGTACTGTTGATTACCATTGTAAGGTGGCATGATTTAATAGTTTTATTGTAGAGTAAGATCATAAAGTAGTTGTATAACTTGGAGTTCATAGAGTGGACCAAATCAGCTGATTGTTTTGACTTAGTGTATAAATTGTACATAATTTGTAGATAAACAAAAAGGAGAAAATCAGTTTGAGTAACCCTAGAATCCCTTCTTCTTAATAGGGAAAGAGACGCTCCCACGTAGCGCCGGCCTTAAATGGATTTGTGATTACATGATGTGTTGATATGTCGGGTTCCCCACCTGTACCTATCCACCTATCCAGCGCTACCTAATGAAATTTAATTAAGATAAAGAGAGCAAGTGGGGCACGACATACTGGTGACAGCTGTGGTGGGATTCTAAGGTGAAAAAACTTGTTATTCAGATTTGTTATGAATATTGGTCCCCTAAGCCCTCCACGTTCTCCATCCCCAGTGTCTTGTGGTTTAATTTAGAGTCCTGAAGCGTGGTTTAGATTACGTAGGTGCGCATCAGAGGAAGCGTTACATCAGTATCTCACGAATCTTCGTATTCAAGCCCCACCCCGGTGTGACTCCGCATTTTCTAATCATTTATTAGATTATTTTGGGGGAGTTAGAGGAGTTAACATGAGCAGACAACACTCTCCAGTAGGAGGCGCGGCCGCTGCCGTGGACCCTTTGCAGAATCTTGCCAACAAATTGAGTCAGACTCTAACTGGCAATGCTGTAAATAATTATGCTAAGATAACGGGTCTTCCTTATTTTTGTGGTGGAGAGGTAATATCGCGGGATTTCCCTCAGTATAGATCCATCACAAGCGCGAGGCGTTGGTTACAAACTATAGATGATATGACAGTGGGACCACTTTGGACTGACGAAGGTCGATTAGAGCTAGCTAAAATGCATAGCATAGACGCTGCCTATTCACATCTTCTCAATATGATTAAGAAAGTCGGTGCGGATTGGACAGCTGTGAAAGCTGAATTTTTAAGAATTTATCCTGCTGATGCACGAGCCAGTACACTTTTAAGTGAACTGGGATCTGCTGTTCGCTCTCCGAGGGAGACGTTTCACCAATTCTTTGTGCGTCTTGAGACTTTGAGTACTTAAGCGAACGAGGTAGAGCCAGGTCATGATGATATTGTTGATAAAGTAGCTGCAGGTGCATTACTTAAGAGTGTACCGCCAGAGGTGCAAGACATGTTGAGCGATGTGGAGCGTGACGACCCTTATAGGATCTTGGCAGCCATGCTAAGATATGCAGAAACACACCCCAAGTTAAAGTTGTTAGAGAGGACAGAGAGAAATAAACCAAATATAAATGTAGTGACGACAGAAAAGCCGAAACCTCGCACTGGCCTCAAAAGTGGTGAAGCTCAAGGAGTAAGAGTGGGTGCCCCTCCACCTATTACTTGCTGTTCATGCAAAAAGACAGGACACATTGCTAAGAATTGCCCCATGGCTGAGTGTTATTACTGCCACGGTAAAGGTCATATTGCTCGAGAATGCAACTGGAGGTTTGGCCCTACTTCTAGTCAGACAGGCGCTACTAGTAATCAGCCAGGAAGATGTTATCACTGCAATAAACCTGGTCACCAGGCACGGCAGTGTTGGGTAGGCAGAAGGAAAGCGCAAGAGTGGGAGAGAGAAGATAATAGAGGAAGAGGGATAAGTCATCCAGGGGGACAGGCGTCAGGTGAAAGACAGTCAGGTGTAGTACCTTGGACTCAGAAAAAAAAAACGCCGACCCAATTCCGATCGCCTCACTCATGGGATACGAGAAAGTAGTCGCAATGATGGTGAATGTGAAAGGCCTAGATGAAAGTGTCTAAGCCTTGTTTGACACAGGAGCTGCTAGGTCGTTGATTACGAGAGAAGTATATAAAAAGTTAAAAAGGAGCATTGAGCAAGATGACTGGGAATCAGAGGAAACGATTAAATTATTTAACGTAAGTGGAGATGAGATATTGACTGATGGAGCTATAAAGGTTGAACTTCAGATTTGAAATAAGTGGTATGCTCATACTTTTATTATAGTGGGAAGCTTAGGCTTACCAGCACCCATGTTGCTTGGGATGGATTTTATGCTCAGCACTAGGATGGAGTTACTAACGAATCCTCTAACCTTGAATATAGAGGGCGAATCTGTGAATATTGTCCCTCTAGAGTATAAAGGAGCGGCACCAGTGAACAGTGAGTCAGAAGCAGACGTAGAGGTAGCAAAAGCTGTGATACCGACGAGTACGGAGCTAGGTCCTTGGACTTGCAGTACCGTCATTTTAGAGGTAAGAATGCGGTCAAACGAAGCGGCTATCTTTGAACCTAAGGAAGGAAACATGTTGGCATCTACATTGTGTCCAGGATTAGTGTTATTACAGGAGAAAGCTAGGATCCCACAACGAAAAGAGTTAGCGGAAGTAGAGAAGGCACGAGAGAAATCGCGATTTCATTTTAAGGTGAGGTTCGTCAATCATAGTCCGGACAGGATCGAACTCAAGGGAGGTACATGTCTGGTCATATAAGGCCGTGTAGTAGAGTATTGTGGGATATAAATGAGAATAAACAGAAAGGCCTAGGAGAAATTGTATCAGGAGTCATGATGAAAGAGACTAGAATGGCCGAGAGAACACGAACGAAGAGACTGTTTGCCTTAGTTGATAGTATGTTTTCCCCACATTTGATGAGTAAGGAGAATGAAGCTCTGAGAGCGCTGATAATGAAATATCCGACAGTGTTCGCATTGGAGGATGAACCCTTGAATGTGACCCCTTACTACTATCATGAAATAATAACTGTGACCCCGGAAGTAGCTTATAGAAAACCTTATCCTATACCAGTAAAGTATCATGAAGAGGTCAAGGAAAAATTGAAAACTATGTTGGAGCAAGGAGTTATACGACCCTCCCGAAGTCCTTACAACGCACCCCTGGTGCCTATAGCTAAGAATGAGGGCGGATTGAGATTATGTTTGGATTTTAGAAAGCTGAATGCTAATATCAAAAAGGATCGATTCCCTCTACCTAACATTCAGAACATCTTAGCACAGCTGGGAAAGAGTCGTTACTTCAGCTGTTTAGACCTCCGTCAGGGGTACCATCAGATACCATTAACAGAGGATTGTAAGAAAAAGACAGCCTTTTCCTCTCCTAAAGGTCACTGGGAGTAAAATGTGCTTCCCTTTGGACTTAAGGAAGCGCCAGCTGCGTTTCAGAGAGTGATTAACCATGTGTTAATTGGGCTTACGGGCTCCATCACACATGTGTACCTGGATGACATAATCATTCAGGGCGAGACTTGGGAGGAACATTTAAAAAATCTAGATATAGTGCTGGGAAGATTGAGTGATGTAAATCTTTCTCTAGGGTTATCCAAGTGTCACTTTTTTAAGTCAGAAGTGGACTATTTCGGACATGTTGTTAGTGCCACAGGCATAAAACCACAACCCCAAAAGGTGAATGCTATTCGTGATATAGCCATTCCCAAAACTGTCCGTGAATTGCAGTCCTTCCTCGGAATGACTAATTATTACCGACGGTATATACAGGGTTACGCTGAGAAGGCTGGACCACTCATTAAATTGACAGGTGGTAGAAAGAATAAAAAGAGAGATAACACAAAGATACAATGGAGTGTTGAAGCAGAGACTGCGTTTCAGACACTGAAACACGAGTTGCTTGAAGGAGTGACTTTGCAGTTTCCAGACTTCACAAAGAAATTTGTGCTGACTACAGACGCTTCTTCTTCTGCTATAGGAGGAGTATTACAGCAGGAAGACGACGCAGGTCATTTACGGCCTATCACTTATTTTAGCCGACGGTTAAACTCTGCTGAAGTGAAGTATAGCACTATAGAGAAAGAGGCTTTGGCTATAGTATATGGTCTCTAGGTAAATAGGAGCTTAGTATTGGGTTACGAGGTAGAGCTTCGTGTGGATCATAGACCCCTGGTCTGGCTGCTGAACACAACTAGCCCTAGTGGACGGATTGCTAGGTGGCAACTTTTGGTTGCCGAGTATAACATTAACATAACCTATATACCAGGCAAGGATAATGTAGCAGATGCCTTATCTAGACTGCGAGGCCAAGTGTTATCGGAGGACAGAGTTCTCGCAGTTACGGGTACAAAACCAAAGATAAGAGAAAGAACCAAAGATGATGATATCAGATGATGATGATGATAGCGAGTGCGAAAAAGATTATCAAATATTCAGAACTGATGAAGATAGAGAAAGAGACATAATAAGATGGAGAGAGTTGGTAGTGAGACCCAGAGAGGATGCCCATCCATTGTATAAAAGAATGAAGGAACAATGTCTTCAGTGTATACGAGATGGAGAAGTAGAAATGACTAGAGAAGAAATTAAAGATGCACACAGAACACTAGGAGTTAGTACTAGTGAGTTCATAGTTGAAGATGGATTACTCTATCATTACGATACCAATGAGTATGATGAGAGTCTAAAACAAGTCGTAACTCCTGACGAATGCAAACAGAGTGCTCTAGAGATAGCTCATAAATTACCTACTGTAGGTCATGGAGGAATCAAAGTAACTTTAGAAAGACTAAAATGATTTAGTTGGTGGCCACGGATGAGTAGAGATGTTGAGAGTTATTGCAAGGCGTGCCTTACTTGCAACCGCTTCAAGCCGTCGGGGGACGCCCCGGCTCCGTTGCAGCGATACCCTAGGGTAGGAGTACCCTTTGAGAGAATTCATATGGACTTGATCGGCCCCATAAATCCAAGTGAAGAGGGATATAAATATATTATGACAGTAATAGATGTGATGACACGATACTTGATAGCCGTCCCGCTTCGCACGAAAACTGCAGATGAGGTTGCCAGAGCGTTCGTTAAAGATGTAGTGTGTGTTCATGGAGCATCACGCTGGATGGTCACACACCAAGGAACAGAGTTCGTCAATGCCACTCTTAAAGGGATAGCTGAGTTGCTAAAGACGAAAAAGACAACAACAACAGCGTATCACCCGCCTGCCAATGGGGTGATTGAAAGAGCCAATGCCACAGTAATGAAATACCTAAGGAGTTTAGTAGAGGATAATCCACAAATATGGGATTCAGTGTTGTGCTTTGCCACGTGGGCATATAACACAGCATATCACAGAGTGTTGAAGGAATCCCCATTCTACCTCATGTTCCTCAGGGACCCTGGTGTCCCGTATGATGTCGTAAAACAAGAACCGATCAGCTATGATCTGGATAACTATAAAAATGAAATGGCCACTAAGGCTAATCGTACCTTTAGGAGATGTTTAAGGTACATTGAGGAAAGTCAAGAGGCCATGGAGAAGCAACAGACATAGAGAGCAAAAGTAAAAGAGATTCGTACAAGATATAGGGTTTATGTACGAAAGATTCCCATGCCAGGAGAGCCTAAGAAACTTCAACCCCTATATGATGGACCTTTTAGAGTAAAAGGGAAATTAGTGATGTGATAGTAAAACTGGTAGACATAAACACGGGGAGAGTCATGAAAGTCCACACAGACAGAGTCAGGCTAGCCCATGAAGATAATTTAGACGAGACAATGAATGGTAATGTACTGAGAGCATATCCCCTTCATGAGGGCACTCTACCACCAGAGGAAGTGCAGGATTATGAACTGAGTGATATATTAGACGTAGAAAGAGCGGAAGAAGGAATGCCTCACAATTGCAGGAAACAGAGGAAAATACTCAAAGTGTGCAGAGCTTGCACGAAGAGCAAGAAGAAGGTGCAGTGACCGATTTGACTGAAAGTGAAAAAGGAACCTATAGTTTAAGATCTAAAGGACAGGCAACAGAATTACCTAATATTATGGAAAAGCCTATAGAGTATCTAAAATAAAATTGACCTTTTTTACAGGTCCTACTGACCGTGATCATCAGTGGACTTGGAAGTCAAGCATGGGAAGACCTACCAGTGAGAGCGGGACTTGCATTCACCGCACAACGTCAGGCCCACTTTACAGGAAACTCTTTTATTATACCTTATGTTATTGACATGGATGAGTTTATCAGCCCCTGATGCGTGCTCGTAAAATAGCTGCCGATGTTGCATGGTCCATATGGATAATTCATCAGTTATTGTTAACGTTTTACGAGAGACAT
>JAGKTI010007430.1:0-36970 GCA_018397915.1 Birgus latro
GCTGCTCGATCTCTGGCAGCCTCCCTATTCAGTCCCTTAACCCTTAAATCACATTTAATGACCTCGTCCCATGTCTTTCTCGGTCTACCCCTCCCTCAATATTAACACTTCTCACCCTCTGCACCCAATTATCATCCCCCATCCTCTCCACATGTCCAAACCACCTCAGCCTACCTCTCCTCATCACAACACCAATACACTCCAGTCCCATCCTACCTCTCAACTCTTCTATCGTAAACCCAGCCCCCCCAGGCCTTGCACGCAGGGACGCACTGCACATCCACCTAATCATTGTCATTTCTGTACGTTTAAACCTGCGAATATCCTCTTCCTTTACTGCCCAGGTCTCACTACCATACAGCATCACAGACATGTCGTAAAATTACCCCCGCTAATACCAATACACCAGTCCTGTATGAGACAGTCCTAGCATGTATGCAATATGGACGGTGGGTGTTAGCGCCGAAGTGGTGACATGTAGAGGTGTATGGTATGTAGGAGGACTGCTGGGCCTTGATAGCAGGCAGTGAAGCCTATGCCCGGAGTCAGACATTAAAAAAAAAAAGTCAATGTATAACAGACATAGTAAACCGCTACATAAATGGTGTTAAGGAATGTACAAGGCCACTTAGAACAATAGCTAGGTGGCCTGCCTTTATGTTACTGATAGTTATGTTCCAACAATGATGAATGTAAAAACTCATTCTTACTCTAAGCTGGCCTAAAATTGTCATTTCTCCACCATGTTTGCTGTGATGTAACAAAAAATTAGTACTAGAATATGACGCTAGTCACGAAGAAGTGTCATGGAATTTAGCACTCTTTCCGCCCTGAACCACGTGAATTAAACAGCGAGGGAAAGAAAACCTCACCCAAGTTAAGGTGAAAAGAGTATGGCATAACTCCCTCAACACACCTCAGAATCACGGGATCAGTACCATCTACTTCCACTCGATTTTGCAATATCCCGAGCACGCAACAGGGACGCCAAGGCTTTTGTTGTTGCTCCTTTAACTGTTGGTCTCACAACGGTAAAACTACGGTGTTAACAGGGGCCCAATTACTACGGTGCTTGGCATTCTGCGGGGCTTGTTCATGTGCTTCACAGTAACTCGGGTTTAATGGGGATTTATTGTAAGTGCCGACCTGCCTTGTGTTCGGGAGGGAGGAGGGAGTTTATATCTGACAATGACTAATGTTAGACATTACCTTTCTGATGACTGAAGTCAGACATTAACTTTCACCTACAAGAAATCCCTTAGGACAGAATATGGAAAGATACATACATATATTTTCAAAATACACATTAATCTGGACAAATATATTAGCTTGTAAAAAACAGGCCCAACAGACTTTTTAATAAACACTTTAGTAAATTGTGTCAAATAATATCTGGCTAAGTGTCGGCCAACTAACAGGACAGAAGATACTACTTTTTGAATAAACTTTTAGCCAACGAAGCCAAATGTAAGTCTTAAATTCAGCATGAAAACACAAAACAAGGCTGCAAATATCGTTTATGGCTGTTACATTTCCTAATGCATTATACCATTCTACAGAAATAAAATCTCACATTCTCCAATACCAAATTTTCCATTCCCAACCCAATACAACCACACTCCTTCCCACTCTTTCACATTAACTTAGCCTGAAATATGTGGTTTTAATAATGTATTAAATACTAGTTAAGTGCCAGTCATCTATAAAAAAATTAAAACTGGTAACACAAAACAAGGCTTCAAATATCGTTTATGGCAATTACATTTCCTATTTCACATTTATTTCACTTTCTCCAGTACTAAATTTTCCATTCCCAACCCAGTTCAGCTACAATCCTTCCTACTCTTTTCACATTACTTTGGCCTGCAATTGCCATTATTTCATCCATAAGCAATTCAAATAATTTATTAATGTTACAGTAGAATACTGAGCTAGTCATGAAGGTGTGCAGTGGAAAGGACATAGAGCCACAGTACTGTCTGTATCTGCCTCAAGCTCAACGGGGTGAGGGTGGCGGAATACAAAGCACTTCTTATCTAACCCAGTTCAATCTAGTCCCTCCTCTCAGGTACAAATATTCATGTCCAGAAGTGCATATTAAGATGTTTTTTTTCTCTCTCTCCCATAAATACCAACTTTCTTTTAAAGTGGTTGTTTCCAGAGATTTTTACTAAACATCTTCCCAGGTTCGTATTCATAAGGCATTCCTTGCAAGCAGCAGGCAGGTTTTCTGTACGGATGCTTGTACTTTGAAGATCCAACAACCAGACGATTATATGGTTCTTTTCATGTTTCCATAAGTAGAGCACCTGTGAACAAGCAGGAAACTAATCTAGATAACTACCTATCTGAAGCAAATGCGTCACCGTCTTCTGCCATTTGACTACCATCTCTCCAACTTACACCCCACTCTCTAATATAGCTTTTCATCCTCATTCCCCCCCTCCCCCCCATTAACACCTTCCTTGTCCGTCTCTCATTCCCCATCCCTTCCACGTGGCAAATCTATCTCAGAGTTTTCTAGCATATCCATACCAACACCATGGTGCTCCTTCACTTGAGGTATATAAGCAATGTACATCTGACCCTATGAATCTACATGACATCCTCTACAACGTTATAATGCTGCTACCAGCCTATCCTATGCACCCCGGATACTTTTTAAAACAGAATATCAGATACAGACTCATATTAAGTTCTTCAATTCAAGAGGCCTTTCTTAACCCACGCCAAGCTGCAGACCTAATGAGGCACAATAAAGGTCTGCTCGGGCAAAGGTGCAAGACTCACAAGAAGTACAATTTACACTACGGTAGTTAGAAAACAATGACTTAAGGAGATTAACAATCTCACAAAGATTCAGCCAGCAGGGGTTATATTGAATAATGAAACAGCAAGAATAATAATAATAAAAAAAATGACACGATCTGGATTCAAGAATCAGCCTATTAAATCAATGCTATAATTTCCTACTGAACACTAAGAGTTACTAAAACATTTGTCAAGTAAAAATTATCCAACCATCATCCAATCCTACGTTGCCCCATGAGGAGCGCAAGAGCCCGGGGCTGGGCAAGTTGGTCCTGACATTTAAGAAGAGAGTGTACCAGCCTTACTCATCCCTGAGTGGCATTACGTGAGCAATAAACCCCGACCACCTCTTGGATATAAACCTTCACCGGCTCAATCCGATTGGAGCACCGTAATTACCCACTAAACCACCAGGTACCAAAATTTGGCCATATGGTTACCACCCAGTGAAGTAAATGGTTTCCTGGTGTACAGGAAACCATTTGGCTCGTCACTCAGTGTAGAGTCACCCACAGGCAGGAGGAGGAGGAAAGAATGAAGGAAAGAAAGACAGAAGAGGAAGTGTAAAGTCACCCGTAGGCAGAAGGATGAGGAAAGAAATGCTTCGCGATAATAGTAAAACAAGTCTTAGGCTACTGATGAAATACTAATCAAAGCAAAGCTCGCTGAAACTATGTTAGTAACAGGTACTGACGGATAAGTCACATGTAAAATGTCAGATTCCGCTTTATACCAAGTTTTTTGGTATCAATTACAAATCATCCAATACTTTACTGCTCTGTAAAAAAAAAAAATGTAGGCACCAAGGGGCAAATTACACTCAAGAGAAGGAAAACCAGCCACAAACACCTCAGAAACATTAAACAAGCAATTAATTCCAAGCTAAGCTGCTCATTCCAGATATTTAAGGCACGGATGACCAAGCCACAAGCACCTGAGCAATATATCGTGAAAAATTAATTCCAACAAACTCTGACTTGGACTTTATGCGTCTCATTCAGTTGCAGCACCTTTCATAAGTCCACCAGGTGTCCATTTGTTAGTTATGTGGTTACTGGACAGAAAAAAAAATTACAAACCTGGGTGAACTGAAAATGTTTCTCTTCTATGGCTGACGGTGACCATCATCAAATGTCCCAGCATCCTCCCACTCACCAGCCTCATCTTCACGTTTTCTGCGCGGCAAATTCCAGTCGCCCAATCCTGTGAAATTATGATTATTTGGGATTAAAGCAATTACCATAAGTAACCTAAATTATCCTTAATCTCAAATTTCTTTACTCCTCCAGGGAATCCTCCCAACAAGATAACCAAGAGAAATGCCTCCAAATTACTTTGTCCTCACATGCAGTACTTCGGCCTAGTTATAAAGTAAGCTAAATTATCCTTAATCTCAAATTTTTTACTCCTCCAGGGAATCCTCCCAACAAGATAACCACGACAAATGCCTCCAAACTACTTTGTCCTTGTACACAGTACCTCGGCCGTTTTCACTCCCTTATATTTGTCAGTAATAATATTTTCACACAGCATCCTCTTCAACACTAAAATATCCTGCCTTTTAAGCTACCAACTGTTTTCCACTATTGCTCACCATTTAAGTGTAAATTCTTTCAAGTTCAACCAAATCCTGATGACCTTGGGGTGACCAATAAATAAAAAAATAAAAAATCCACTAATACCCTGGTGCTGCTGGTTCATCTGGTTGCTGTGGTTGCCATGCTGCTCTCTGCTTAAACATATCCTCTCAGTCTGCAGCCCCTTGGGTTCACGTCCAGATGACCCTGGAACAAAATTCAACAGCAGCAACACGTCCACTACACGCACCAGAATTAGGGAACACTGCTACATGATCATGAATTAACGGATGGTAATGGCACAGTGTGTGTACCGGACCAATCTTTCTTCACTGTTTTCCTATCAAATACTGCCTGCCTAACAACCACTACATCATCTCTGTCAACCAACAGACCAGTCTTCTCACTCTCAACTAATCCTCACCTAGTAGGATCACTTGCGACCAATGCAGCTCAATTCCATTTCCAGTCCTCTTCCATCCTCTAAATCCATCATTGCTCTGACTTAATCCAGCCAACCTGTGCCCACTTCAGTCTCTCTCAACCATTTTTTGCACAGTTTTCTTCCAACCATAACTTTGTCACCCTTAACCAAACCTTTCTTTTTTCTCACAACCAAACCGTTACTCCCCCCCCCCCCATTTTTTCCACCCAATAAATTTTCTGCAACCTCTCATCCTCCAAAAACAATGCTAGCCAGCTTTCTCTCCATCCAGATCCATCCTTTGCCAATGTTCTAACTATATCTTCCAGTCTCTCCTGAACAAACCTTCCCTTTCTTCAGCAGTCTTACCCAATTCTCTGCCATTCATACCATCACATACCTCCTGAAAATTTTTGTCTTTCATCACTAACCTACCAAGTGGATTCTACTTAAAGGTAAGCCCGAAACAGGTGGAGGAAATGGTGGGACCCAACTTCAGGATAAGCCCAAAGAAGGGAATAACAACTGGGAGATCAAGTTCAGGGTGGATGACAGCAGGAAAGAGGAGTGAGCAACCCAGGGGGTTTCCACCTCGCAGGTTCCACGGGGTCAGAGCCGAACTTTTTCCGTTTATTCCTAATGGTTACACGGTACTCAGAACGACCCCTCACACTCAAGCGGACAATCGAGAACCCACTCCAACCTGCTGATCCCCAACCCGAGAAATTTCACTCCACAGCAGCAGCACCCCAAACCCAATCCACGCCCTTCTACCTTGGTTTTGCACCCTAATGAGAGGCACTTCTCAGCCATCTTTCAGGTCTTTATTTATCTTCTAATCTATCTTCTTTTTCAACCATTCGTTCATCTTTTCCAATTAATCATTCTCCAGTTTGTCTCCTAACCATTCAATCTAGTCTTCCTGAAATAATAATATCTACACTATCCTGCCCAATTCCTTTCCTATCTTCACTCAGGCCAAGCCTACCTACCACTCCTTGCATTCAAATTAATCAACCTCCAGGCTGTCTCTTAACCAATCAATATAGTCTTCCTGAAACAACACTACCTACACACTCTACTATTCCGTTCCTTTTCTATTCTCACTCAAGACACCTACCTACCATTCAAATTACTTATTGCCTCAATTTTTTGGTGAACTAATTCTCAAGGCTCTCCTCCATCTAAGCAATTCATCATTCCTCTCACTTTTTCTCAGTCATAAACGAGTCATTATCTTCTCTTCAATCTATCCTTCTTCTTAAACAATTATTCTCGAGTCACTATCCTCTCTTCCATCTAACCAATCCATCCTTCTTTTCACTTTCTCCCAAACAATAATTCATTATAATCCTCTTGTCTACCTAACCAATCCATCCTGCAACTCATTTTTTCCTAATCATAAACAAGTTATTATCCCCTTCAATCTATACTGAATCTACTTCCTCTTCAATCTATACTTCTTCTTCCTCTTCAATCTATACTTCTTCTTAAACAATAATTCTAGAGCCACTATCCTCTCTTCCACCTAACCAATCCATCCTTCCTTCCCTTCACTTTTTCCCAATCATTTTTGTCATAATCCACTAATCTACCTAACCATTCCATTCTTCCCCACACCTTCTCACACGCAATAATCGCCGTCGTCATCCTCTCTCGTAAATAATGTCTTCTCTTCTCAACAAATTATTGAAAATTCTTCTCACCTCCAACCCCTGCCTGCTCAGCCTGATCTATCTTGTAATCCTTCCACTTCAGTCACTCTCAATCCTTCCCCAACTTTTCTCTCTATACACATCCAGTCCCCAGTTCATCTTTTTCTCCACTGTTAATTTTTACGAATGCTGTTTGGAAAAGAGGAAATATTATATGTGTGCTCCCCCCTCGCGTTTTATTAGGAGGGAACCAAATAACAAAGCGCGCAAGACTGCTCCTAAAAAAAAGATCCGTTCATTTCGAGATTACACACTGCATCTGAGAGACTGGTGATCAGAGGCAGTATGAACTTCGGACAAAGCAAGACCGTTCCAGAGACGACCTGTTGCATGTTGCGTGCATGAAGGATTGGAGGCAACAGTTAACTCTTGCATTAGAGAACTGGACAGAAAAGGGATGAGAGTTTGTTGCTTGCATCCCTCCACCATAGTGGTGGAGAGATGCAAGCAGATAGTCCAAATGGAGAAGTAATGAGCACTGAAGCAGAGATAGAAAGGCGATGCAACAATGATGAAGATAAGTTGACCAGTAAGAGGAGGAGAGTTAATTGGACAAAAAGCCTTTGACTCCACCTAGTTGCGAAGAGCTGTATGTGGGGAGCCTCCCCGTACTCTACACAGGGACGGAGGGTTAGTGCCCCTCCCAGTAAACCAACGAACTAAGACAAACGACCAACCCTTACGGATTAAGGCGTCTGGATGTAGTCTGCTAGATAAAGTCTACAACTGTGCAGGGGTAAAGAAGGCACAGGGTTGGCCTAGAATTTACATGAGACGTAGTGTGATCTTTCCAAGATTAATCCCGAGAGAATGAAACCGCAAGTATCTTCAGTGATGATGCAGGACCGAGGTGCATATTAAAGGAAATGTTTGTGTGCCGGTTGTTTTGATAAAAGGAACTATTTACATATGACTTATTCTGGTTAACTAGAGGAAACATCTAGGCTATGTATCAACGATTCACTGTAATTTATTTAAGCCATCACTACCACGAACTCAACAGCATTTTCTCAAACAAAGAAAGTGATTTTCCGATGTCCCTTATGATGGCAAGCTCAATTATTGTGGCATTCCGTTAGACTGTATCGTGCAATTGGCACACTCCACAAGTGGGTTCCACTACCAGACTCAACTGCATTGTCCCTGCAGTTCCCAATCAAAGAAAGTGGCATTTTCAGTCTGCCTCTAATAATGACATGCTTAGTTACTGTACCATTCCACATACTGTGCACGTGGATTCCACAATTTGTCAGTATGCAGTCACAGTTGTGATGATATTAAGAAGCGCAACCTACCACTGTATTACAAAACGATTGCAAAGATACCTTCTTAAGGTTCACACCTTTTCCACCAATTCAGGATCGCAGATCTTTTTCCACTGATTCAGGCATTTCAGGATCGCAGATAATGTGGCACTGTGGATTCCACATTTTGTTTAAGCATATTGACTAGCCTCGAGTGCGACTCTAGGTCCCCATATTTTCTTTTACATATACTACCATTATTCACTTTTTAACAAATCACGAACCTCCATAGAGGAGCATCTTACTTACATTTGTTTCTACACAATAAAACACAGGCATTTTCATTTTTCACACATTTTCTCATTTTCTAGCCAGGGAAGGCCGAGTTTGGACGTCCATTCTGTTCTCCACATGACGTCCAAGGGTCCTTGAGCGATACCCGCCTTAATGTAACTCGCACTTTAACTTTTTGTCTTGCCTTATTCAACACAACACACCAACTTGGCCTCATTCAGCTTAACACTTTCAATTTTGCATTTGTTTTCCAGCCTCACTTAACGTAATACTTTCACTATAGCGTTTTTTCCCTAGTTTTAACATAGCAATTTCCATACGGAAGCATCAAACTCAAACTTTATTTTTGCACTGGTAGATCCTTTCTTATGCTGTATTTCCAACTGCCAATAACATTTATACTTAACATCTACACATTTTCTACATTCCTAGTCGGTTTAGGATCTGCATATTGGAGCACCATATCTACATGTAATGCATCACTTATGGCTCCTTTATTAACAATATACTGTATTTATACACATTGACACTGGTTTTCCGTTTTTCTTTCTGCACACAACAGCACCATACATGCACACTTTCTGTACCCAGACTGGCTCCTTTATTGTACTTAAACTGATTCGGTTTTATATTCTAACAAATGACTTTTTTTTTTTCATTTCTAGCCAGTCTTGCTGTTCGCATTTCCACATCAGCTTTCGTCATGATTGGCCAACCGCACCACTTGGGTACAGTGTCGTTTTTTATTTAACTTTAAAATCTGTTATCTCACAAGCTTTGCATCCAGTAGGCCACTTCCGCATAATTTAAAGATCCTGTATCAATACTTTCAGTCTAACTTTGCCCCAGCCCAATCTGTCCTAACCATTCCTTGCACAGTCCTCTCTTCACCGTAGCTTCCAATTTCACTTACCCGATGGCTTCACTCTCAACCATGGTCTTCTGTACTTCACTCACAGCCAATTTTTCTCAACGTCTACCAGCTAATTCTTCCAGCATTCTCTCATCGCCAAAAATGACCCACTCTCCCTCCAGACTTAACTTTCGAGTCTTCTCACATGACCCTACCTTCCGGTCTTCCTCTCCCAATCAAGCATCTCTGTTTTCCATACCCTCCATCTCTTTTTTCGTGACTATATCTTCCAGTTCTCTTGCTCAGTTATTCTCTCAACCAACCAATCATTCCTCTCTCAATCGATCATCTCTACTTTCTATAACCTCTTCTATTAAGACCAGGGCTGGGGTCCATTACGAATTGGAATTGATTAAAAAAACTGAATTGGAATTGAGAAAAATAAAAAAAAATAAATTAACTTAATTAAATTGGAACTGATGTAAACGGATTGATGACTGAACTGATAAGATAATACTTCATACTGTAATATGCGAATTCATTACTATACAATAATTAACTTACAGTTAAACAGTAAAATACAGTCTGCTACCACAAAAAGTTAATAATTTGAAACCTCATTTTTATTTCAATTCGTTAGATTAATGGTACTGGGCAGATTAAAACTGATTTTGAATTGAACAAATTTTGACAATGAAATATCATCCATAATGAATTCAACTGAACTGGAATTGAAGATTTTTTTTTTTTTAACTAATGAACTGAATTGAAATGGAACTGATTAATTCAAATTTTATTCTAAACTGGAATTGAACTGACAAAAATAAACTGACCCCAGCCCTAATTAAGACAAACTTATTTCTCTCCACTAAACAGTTAACACCGAATCTGCTGAGGGAACTTTTACTTCAGGGTAAACCTGAAGCACAGGAGTCTACTTCAGGATAAACCCGAAGTAGTGGGGAAAACGACTGGGACCCTACTTTGGGGTAAACCCAAAGAAGGGGGGTAGAACAACTGTGAGATCAGATCAGGGCGGATCACAGCAGGAAAGCGGAGAGAGCAACCCAGAGGGTTTCCAACTCGCAGGTTCCACGGGGTCAAAGTCAAACCTTTCCCATTTATCCCAAATGGTTACACGGTACTCAGAACGACCCCTTCCACTCAAGCGGACAATCGAGAACCCACTCCAACCTGCTGATCCCCAACCCGAGGACTTTCACCCCGCAGCAGCATCACCCGAACCCGATCCACCCCATTCTACCTTGTACCCTGATGAGAGGCACTGCTCAGCCTTCAGCATCTCCGAACTAATCCTTTTCAGCCACTCATTCATCTTCTCCAATTAACCATTCTCCAGTCAATCTCCTAACCATCAATTTAGTATCCCTTCGTGAAATAAAATTTACTTTCTGTACTAACCAATTCATTTCCTATTCTCACGCAAGGCACACCCGTCTATCTTTCAATCCATTCCAATCATTTATTGCCTCAACTTTTGGTCAACCAATTCTCACAGAATCCTCTCTTCCATCTATGCAATCCATCGTTCCTCTCACTTTTTCCCAATCATTATTAGGTCATCGTCCTCTCTTCTACTTAACCAATCTAATCAATTCTTCCTTTCTCTTTCTACGAGTCATTCATCTTTACCTCCATTAAACCAATACATCCTTTCTCTTATTTACTCCCAATCACTCACGAATCATTACCCTCTCTTCCACCTAACAAAAATCCTCTCATTTACTCCCAAACATTAATTCCTGCGTCATTGCCCTTTCATCAAACTAATCCATCATTCCTTTTGCATACTCCCAAACAATAATTCTTGAGCCATCCATCCCCTCTTCCACCCAGAAATCCACCATTCCTCTCAATTTCTCCCAAATAATTATTTTGTCACTCACTTTACCTAATTGTTGCCTTAGCTCTCAACCATTCAGTACAATATTAATCTCGCTCCCAACCCATCTGTGCTCAATCTGATCTCTTATCTTCCAAATACTCCGTAGCACTGTCCCTTCCTTCACATACAGCTTTCTCGCTCTCTTTACTAATCCTTTCAGTTCACCATCATACTACCTTCCCAACTCCTCTCTCCATGTCTCCAACTGCCACTCCATGTCTTACCTTCATGTTTTTTTTTTTTTTTTCGGGTACTCTCCTTCATGCCAGTCGCTCTTCTCTCTTATGAACCTGGTGTTTTTTGTTTAGCGGATATATTTATTAACGAGAGTTATTTGGTGTACTTACAGCAAATATTCATGTACAGAAGACGTAATTTTTCCTGTAATGTATCCACAAAATAAACTGCATTTTCCTCGCAGTTCATCCCCCTCCCCCATACTCATTGGTATTTTCATATTTTTTTTTTTCTCCTGCATAACACTGAATTTCCACACAGGAGCACTTTCCTTGAGCTTTTTTCAACGCAAGTGGAACACTGGCATTTTCATGCCTTAAATTTTAACTTATTTTCTTAGTTTACTTAACAAGACACACTTCAGCATATTTTCTAGTCTCATGGAACGTAAAAATTTCACTTTAACGATTTTTTTTCTAACATTATTTAGCATAATTTTCACTTAGTTTTCATTAGCTTGAGGTAACGTAACACTATTTCCATAAACACCTATACTTCAATTTATTTTTTTGCACAGGTGGGTCCTTTCTTTCACTATAGTTACAGTAACAATAACTCTCTTTTATTTACACTTAATGCTTACATATTTTCTGCATTTCTGGTCGATGTCTAGGTTCTGCACATGGAAGCTACACTCTTAAATTTTCTTAACAAGGCACTTACTCTTTAGCCATTTCTAGCTTTAATCAGTGTAAAACTTTCACCTTTAACGATTTTTTTTTTTAAGCCTTGGCACAATTTTCACATTAATATTTACCTTTAGCCCGAGCTAACGCAACACTAACTTTTCATACAGAAGCACCTATGAACCAACTTTTTTTTTTTTTTTTCACACGCGAGTACTTTCTTTCACTATATTTACACTGATAGTAACTCGCCATCATTTACACTTAATGCTTAAATATTTTCTGGTCTATGTCTAGGTTCTGCACATGGAAGCTACACTCTTAAATTTACCTAACGAGGCACTTACAGTTTAGCTATTTCTAGCCTGATTCAATGTAAAACTTTCACTTTTAACGATTTTTTTTCTAGCCTTGGCGTAAATTTCACAATAAAGTTTACTTTAGCCTGAGCTAACGAAACACTGATAGAAACACCTATGAATCAACTTGCACACGTGAGTACTTCTTTCACTATATTTACTCTGACAGTAACTTGCCTTTACACTTAATGCTTAAATATTTTCTGCATTTCTGGTCAATGTCCAGGTTCTGCACATGGAAGTTACACTTACCGCACAATTACGGTCACTCCCCCCCTCCTCAATGTATTCATATTGGTTTATACTCTCATATTTACAATGATTTGCACTTTAGTTTCAGCACACACAGGCACCAGATATACACTTATTACACCACAACCGGGTCCTTTCTTACACTGTTTATACTGATTTACACATTTTCTGTAATTGTAACTCTATCTTTGCAAAATTTGGGATAAGTAGGTGCATAAAACATGTAGTGGTGTTTGGGGTAGACTACGAGATAATGCTGATTTCATGTGTGCGGTGTTGGGGAGAGCGTCTACAGATGTCACGTGTGAAAGGACTGATTTTTCTGGTGAGTCTCTTGAGTGTAAGAGTATTGTTATTTGGGAGACATGTTACGTGCTGGAAGTAGGGCTGGAACTAGCTCTGTGGCTAGAGTAAGAAGTGGTTGAAGTTCAAGGAGATGATGCCTCTCCTGACACTGAGAGGGCTCTCCCTCTGTGTTCAGGGATCTTTGTATGCAGTCTGTGTTAGGACTGTAATGCTGTCTGGTAATGAGACCTGGGCAATAAAGGAAGAGGATATTTGTAGGCTCAAACGTACAGAAATGAAAAAAATTATATGGATGTGTAGGCTCTGAATACGAAGCCTTAGGGGGCTAGGTTTACGACTGAAGAGTTGTGAGGAAGGATGGGGCTGGAATGTATTGGTGCTGTGATGAATAGGAATAGATTGAGATGGTTTTGGCGTGTGGAGAGGACGAAGGATGACAATTGGGTGAGAAAAGCGAGATGTATGAACGTCGGGGATAGTGCTGCAAGAGGCAGACCGAAAAAGACCTGGGACGAGGCTACAGATTGTGACGTAAGGGATAAGGAACTGAACCGGGAGGCTGACAGATATTGAGCAGAATGGAGAGTAGCCATTATGTGACCAAGGCCGACACATGCAACCCTTTATAAATGGCACGATACGATGTACTCTAACATTTACATGTATATTCTGCATTTCTAGTCACTAGTTTTTTTACTGTCCACATCAGCTATTGACGTGGTTTGGCTCCTGCAACACTGGATGTACTGGCATTTTTTACTTTCAAGTGCCTCACAAACTATGCATAAAATCTGCAGTTTACGTCAATTTGTAATGATCTGTATCATACACATCTCTCGGTCTCTCTTCCTCTCAGTCACGCTTTCCCCAATCCAATCTATGCTCTACCCAACCCTTGCAGACCTTTTTATGGAAATAACTTCTAATCTCTTGCAACCAAATCCTTCTGAACATCAAACACTACCAGTTTTTCCAATCTTGTCTCCCTACCAAACATTCCTGCATCCTCTCATTCTCCAAAACAATCATTTGCATCCTTCTCTAGAATATCTCCTCCTGATCTGTCATTTCTGTCTTCACTTGTAACTATACCTTTCATTCCTTCTGCCCAAACGTTCTCTCACGACCAATACAGCCTCTCTCAATCTACCACCTCTATCGTCCATACTCTCCTTCTCTATTTTCATGACTGTACCTTCCTTTCTCTTCTGCCCAATAACTCTTGTATCAGACAAACCAATTTTCTCTACCTTCCATACCCTTCTGCTCTCCTAAAAGTTCAATTTCTTTCAACAAAATAATCCTTCAACAGGTAACCTGTCGAAGGAACTCTACTTCAGGGTACACCCAAAGTACAGGAGCCTACTTCAGGGTAAACCCAAAGTAGGGGGGGAATCATTGGAGCCCTTCTTAAGGATAAACCCCAAGAAGGGGAGTAGAACAACTGGAAGATCAGTTCAGGGTGGATCACAGCACGAAAGTGGAGTGAGCAACCCAAGGGGTTTCCACCTCGCAGGTTCCACGGGGTCAGAGTCAAACCTTTCCCATTTATCCCAAATGGTTACACGGTACTCAGAACGACCCCTTCCACTCAAGCGGACAATCGAGAACCCACTCCAACCTGCTGATCCCCAATCCGAGAACTTTCACCCCACACCAGCACCACCCAAACCCAATCCACCCCCTTCTACCTAGTTTTGCACCCTGATGAGGGGTGCTCCTCAGGCAACTTTTAGCTATTTACACTGTACAATCTATACCGGGTTCTCTCTTCCAACCTTTTGTTCATCTTTCTCCAATTAATCCTTCCCTATTGACCAATCATTCCAGTCTCTCTTCTGACATCAAGTTCAATCATTCTAGCCTGACACATCAGTTTCAATCACTCTAGTCTCTCACTCTCTCGACATATCAGTATCAGTTATTTGTGTCTGGACAAATTTTAATAGCATCTCTTATCATTTCAGTCATTCCATTCTCTCCTTCACTTGACATTAATTTCAGTCATTCTAGTGTCTCTCCTGACATTAAATGTCAGTCATTCTAGTGTCTCTCCCGACATTAGTATCAATTATTCTAGTCCCTCTATCTCCTGGCATAACAATTTCTCTAGTGCCCTATACTTCACACGCCCTTACTCAGTATAAACTTGTCAATCCATTCCAAGCACTCACTCAGTACAAACTTGTCAATCCATTCCAGGCACTCACTCAGTACAAACTTGTCAATCCATTCCAAGCACTCACTCAGTACACACTTGTCAATCCATTCCAGGCACTCTGTGCCAAAACTTCTAGTCATTCTTCTCACTCCTAACCACGTCTTTTGTCCTATATCCCAAACAATCCATAAAAATTTATTTCACTCAACAAATTCTTTCCCAGTCTAAACAGTCTCCCTATGCAATCCTTGCCCTTTCGTCCACACACAGCTCTTTCTCTAGCTCCTTCAGTTCACGATCACTATCAACCCTTTCCCATTTTTCTTTTTCCTCACTTTAAGTCCTCACCTCATGCTTTTATTCATTGTGTTCCTGTGTTCTTTTATACCAATCTCTTGTTTCACACTTACAAATTTTTAAAGCGTTGTTTTGTGAAGTTAGGAGGAATCTTTATGCACAAGTGTCTTTTAGTGGGGAAAGCCCCAAGAAATGGTGTAGTGAAATGCTGAAGCACGGAGGAGAAATAGCAGTAGAATGGATATGGAGGAAGATAGAGTTCCAGGGGATGGGAAGTAGGTACAATCATCTTCCTGTACAAAAGAAAAGGAGAAAAAAGAAGTATGTGGTAATCATAGGGGTATTTGTCTTCTTAGTGCAACTAGAAAAGTACATGGCAGGATAGTTATTGATAAAGTTTGGGAAATAACAGGATGTAGTAGGAGAAAAACCGTGAAGTTTCAAGAAGTGGCTGTGTAGATCAGATATGCATCCAAAGGTCTTTAGTGGAAAAGTTTCCAGAGACGGGGAAGAATTTTATGTGGGCTTCATGGATTTGGGGGGAAGCATGACAGAGTGGACACACGAGGAATGTGGAGTAAATGAGAAGTCGCTGAATGCCGTGAAGAGTACGTATGAGGGTGCTAAGGCTGTAGTGCGTGTGGATAGTGAAATGAGTGAATTTTTCTATCTGAACCTTGGATTGAAATAGGGGTGTCATGTTTCCATGGTTGCTGAACCTGTACATGGATGGTATTATAAAACAGATACAAGGTAGGGCAGTGGATGTTGAAGTGGCCCTAATGAGAGAGGAGAGCATTTGGAAACTTCCTATTCTGTTGTTTGCAGATGGCACTGTATTAAGTACAGACGAAGGGGAACTGCAAGGCTTGGTGAATGAGTCTGGGAGCGCGTGTAAGAAACGGAATCTAAAGGTGAATACTGGGAAGAGTTGTCTTCGAGAGGAATGAAGCCACTGAATGCACATTTATGGTTGGATGGTGAGGAAATGGAAAATCTGAGTACATACAAATAACTGGATAGTGTCATGAGTAAGGATGGAAATTTAGAGGATGAAGTGCTTGAAAGAGATCAACAGGGAAGAAAGGTTGCTCGTTCTTTGAAAGAAGTGATAAGAAATAAGGAAGTGAGAATGGCCGTAACAAGGTCACTGCATGAACTCTAACGTATATAAGCGAACCTTGGACCCTGCTGGAAGGACACATGAGTGCGAGCAGTGGAAATAATTATTTGAGGAGAATGTGGAGTTACATTTAGAAACAGACTGACAAATGAGGCAGTGAACGAACGTTGTGGTGTGGATGTGATAAGCGTTAGGAGAAATACAGAGGTAGTTTGGACATGTGGAAAGTACCAAGAGCGCGACTAACGAGAGGGGTGTACAAGTGAGGTGGAGGGATGGAGTAGAGAGGTATATAGGGAGGGGGGGGGGGCAACAAAATGGCAGGGGACGGGGACATGTATGTGATTTTTGTGGCCACCCCTTACGGGATTATGGCGTCTGGCTGTAGATAACAGTATTTTAGTGAAATTTAAAAAATATATCATGTAAGAGTATATATCATGTACGAGTACTGCTTAGCGTAGTTACAGGAATTCTTTATGTACAAGTGATGTCTGGCATACAGGAAATATTTATGCATCACTGATGTTCAGTGTAATTGGAAGATTTGGTATGGTTGCAGGATACATTTAATTATGAGTGTTGTTAGTGTAGTTGAGATCAATTATGAGCGTTTAGTGTAGTTAAAGAAAATATGTATCAGCGTTCCTTAAAGTAGGATAAGGAAATAATTATGAACTGTGTATGAGTGAATAAAATCCAAGTGCTAGATAGCAAAGATCACATGGCACTGAAGGTATGGTAAGGATTAGGGAGGACACGGAAGAAAATAATCAGAAACTAATGGCGGGATTTTAGATTAGGTGAAGGATTTGGAATGCCAGTAAGACCTTACACTATTCATGCCATGAAACCAAATGTCTAACCTGATCGTGAAGGGAAGATGAAGGCTAGAAGAAACACGTAAATATCAAGAAGACAGGACAGAAAAGAAGACAGTACGGAGAGAAAGATGGAAGGCAAAAAGGCCCCGTTTAGTCGCCTCTTACGACAAGCAGGGATACTGGGGAAGTATTCTTTCCCCCCTTCCCCTGGGGTGTATTATGTATGTGTTGTATCGCTGCAGTCAGAGAATGTATTTATGTACAGTACAAGTATTATACGTGAGCTTTGTTGGAAATATTATTGAGTTGTTTGTAGTTTGAGGAAATATGAATTATCATACAAATGTTGCATGGTGTAGTTTGAGGAAATAATGTATACATATTTTAATAACTCTTTTTACCGTAATGTATTCTAATCATGACTTTGAACTCAACTGCATCTTCCTTGCAGTTCCCATACACATACTGTACATGCACTAGCTTTTTCAAGTTTGCTCTTACGTATTGTATATACAGTCTATATATTTTTTTGTTTCGTTTTTGAAGGCTCCAACATGCTTGCATGCGTCGGTCTTGGTCACCTAATGGCTGCTCTCCATGCTGCTCGATCTCTGGCAGCCTCCCTGTTCAGTCCCTTAACCCTGAGGTCACACTTAATGACCTCGTCCCAGGTCTTCTTTGGTCTACCCTTCGCAACCTCACCCCTAGTATTAACGCTCACTTTCTGCACTCAATTATAACCCCCCATCCTCTCCTTAAGCCCAAACCACCTCAATCTACCACTCATCATCACAACACCAACGCACCCCAGTCCCATCCTACCTCTCAACTCTTCCATCGTAAACCTAGCCCCCCCAGGCCTTGCACTCAGGGATGCACTGCACATCCACCTAATCATTGTCATTTCTGTACGTTTGAGCCTGCGAATATCCTCTTCCTTTACTGCCCAGGTCTCACTACAGCATTACACTCACAACTCATGCTGCATACAAAGTTCCCTGAACACAGAGGGACCGCCCTCTCAATGTAAAGAGAGGCAACAGGTCCCTGAACTTCTTCCAACCACTCCCCACCCAAGCCAGAGCTAGTTCCAGCCCCACTATATTTACCATAATTATTTTCATCATTACTTTGAAATCCACTGCGTGTTCCTTGCAGTTCCCATTCACATATATGCACTGGAATTTTCAAAGTCTGTTCTTATATTTACTCTTTTCTTTTATAACAATGATCTTCCAGAGAACCACCTTTTAATAGGTTTATTTTTACTGTAATGTATTTTTATCATTATGATGAACTCAACTGCATTTTCCTTGCAGTTCCTATACACATAGACGCATCGGCTTTTTCAAGTCTGCTCTTACATTACTCGTATTTTCTAGCATAAAACTGATTTTCGAGAAGCAGCATAATTACACTTACTTCTACACAAGTGGAACATTAACATTTTCAGGTCACCAATTTAATACTCAGTTTTTTGCCTTATTTAAACGTGCCACAAAGTAGCATTTTTCTGCTTTATTTAATGTTAAGCTCACAATTTCATGTTCATTTTCAAGTCTTATTGAACATAACTGAATTTCCAAAGAGAAGTACCATAGACTTGAACTATAATAAACTATGACGACTGGGTACCGTAATAAGAAAATTATCCCTGAGCTACCACAATATGCCTAGTCCATTTGAAGAAGAAAGAAATTTGTCTTTTGTATATTATCTTTATATTTCGTAGGTACATTTCTGACTTAAGTTTTCATAAAATGGCAAAATACTTTAGTAGGAAATATTTAACGTACAGCCAAACTCATCTTGAAAGTGATCTAACACCAACAAATAAAAGCAAATTTAATGACATAGGTGGAACAGCAGTACAATTCATTTATGAATACAGATGGTGGGAAGACACGTATGCTTAACAGTTAATCTGAAAAATGCAATGAGGGTATAATCTACTGGGAAAGGATAATCTTAAGAATTTAAGCACTTGTTTGTGTAAGCCAATACTACCTCTTTTTCATTAAATGCCGATTTTTTTCGTACAAATACTGGCACCGATTTCACTCTCTACATCATTCTCCGAATCTTAGTAACTGTTAGCATTTTGTAATTCATATTCTTTCCACAACAAGTAACTTAAAGCAATGAAGAAAAAAAAATCAAGATATGTAAAAACTTCATCTGTTCCCAGCCACTTTCTTCCATTCGTTATGATGCAGCTATCATGAAAATCAACAGTAAATTTTATGGCATTAAGCGACATTTGTGAATAGAAAATACTCAAATCTGCTCACGGTTCTTACACAACCAACATGAAACCAAAGTCAATGTTTCACCACTAGTAATCTTTGAGGTAGGAACATTCACAACATATTTCCCTTGATTCTGTCAGTATCTCTTATCTATTCCTAAACCTCTCTAATAATCTGTCCACTTACTCACTTCCAATTAATCCTCGGTCGACTCTCATCCACCCTTCTCTAATCCTCCATCTCTCCCTACCATTCTTTCTGGTTCGCTCTCCTCCCAGTCATTTCCCAGTCGTCTATTACATGCTATCCTTCCCTCATCTTCTCTTCCTCCTACTTACATCCAATGTCTTTGGAACTCACTTCCCCAGAATAGTTTTCCCCCAAAGTTCAAGTCCAACCGTTACAGATTTTTTTATGAATGGAGGACACCCGTAATCTTGTGTATGGATTATTTTTATTCAATTTGTTTTTCCTTTCTGTTCATCATGTAAAAAAAAAAAGTCTATGGAGTCCTGTCATATCCAATAAATCTCTCCCAAACTTTTCTCTCTCCCTACCAGTAATCCAAATGGTTGGTTTCAATTATAACTCCTTCTACAATCTTCCACAGTTCTTTACGGGGTCTTTCTTCCTGACAAATCTCTCTCGACTAAGCCTCCCTCATTCTCTATCTCTTCCTTATATTCTTTCTTGACTTTCACTCGAAATCAGTCCTTAGTCGTCTATCCCATCCTGTCCTTCCCTCCTCTCTTCCTACTCCCATCTTATCCAGGCCGAGCCCTGTCACATCCACTTAATCTCTAACCAAACTTAATCTTTCTCCCTACCAGTAGTCCACTGGGTTGAAGTTTTGAGGTTTCCCACTAACTCCTGCTACTGCCTTCCACAGTTGTTTATGAGATCTTTCTTCCTTCCGACAAATCTCTCCTTCTCGATGTTCTGAGCCTTGTCACATCCAATCAATCTGCCCACACTTAATCTTTCACCCTACCAGTAGTCCACTGGCTTGGTTTCAGACTATACTCCTACTACAATCATCCACAATTTTTTTACGGTCTTTTTTCCTGCTAAAAAATCTCTCGACTAGGCCTATTCCTCTCTCTCCCTACCACTCTTTCTTGTTCTCCTAATCATTTCCTTGTCGTGTTTCTTGTTCTCCTAATCATTTCCTTGTCGTGTTTCTTGTTCTCCTAATCATTTCCTTGTCGTGTAACCCGTCCTCTCCTTTCATCCTGGTGCTTCAGTTCATTCCATGCAAAGCCTTGTCTCATCCAATCAAACTCTGCCCACATTTTCTCTCCACCCGTAGTCCATCGGGTTGGTTTCTACTATTAATATCTTCCACAATTCTTTCAGAGCTCTTTCTTCCTCCAGACAAGTTTCTCTTTCTTGACTAAACCTTCCTATTTCACTGTCATGACCATTTCTTCCTCTCCTATCCCCTGACACTCATTCCAGTACATTCTATGAGTTCTTTCTCCTGACAAATCTCTCTCTCAACTAAATCTTATTTCACTATCATAACCATTTCTTCCCGTCCTATCTCCAGACACTCATTCCAGTACACATGACACTTACAGGACAGGAAAATAAAGTACAGAAGTACTAAAATATGCCAGAATTGTCCCAAGGATGAAAAACAGTAGATACCCGATAAGAATAGGTTAGGTTAGGCTACGGTTAGTTAGGTTAAGTCTGGTTAATTTAGACTACAAATTAGGTGTTATTCAACTACATACTAGTATCCTAATCATATAAAGTGTCTACTGTTTTCCATCCCTAGACCGTTCTTTCACATTACAGTCCGAGCATATTCGTCTTATTTCCTTGTCCTGGGTGTCATGGTGTGCTTTTCTTTTTTTCCCCTCTCAACCAATCACTCTAGACCAATATTTTTGGTCTCCCACTTTCTTTTTTCTCTTCCTATCAATCACTCCCTCCGGACCATTTTGTGGTCTCCCAAATAATTTCTCAACTCCTCCTACCAATCAATTTCGATCAATCATATCCTCCAGACCAATCTGGTCTCCCAACTCCTACAAATAAATTTCGATCAATCATTTCCTCCAGACCAATCATTATGGTCTCCCAACTAATATTTAACTCATACTACCAATCATTCTCTCCAGACCAATCAGTGGTCTCCCAACTAATATTTAACTCATTCTACCAATCATTCTCTCCAGACCAATCAGTGGTCTCCCAACAAATCTCCAATATTTAACTTTTACTACCAATCATTCCCTCCAGACCAATCAGTGGTCTCCTAACAAATCTCTCAACTACCAATCACTTGCACCAAACCAATCTTTCTGGTCTCCCAACTAATATTTCTTGATTCTTCCTACCAATCATTCCTCCAGACTGATCCTTCTGGTCTGCCACTAATCTTGACATCTTACCAATCACTCCAGACCAATTTTCTGGTCTCCCAATTTTATCTTCACTTCCTACCAATCACTCTGGCCTTCTAAATAATCCTTCTTGGCTCATACCAATATTTCTGGTCTCCCAACTAATTTTACTTGTCTCTTCCTATCATTACATCTCCTTCCCTCTAGACCATTCATTCTGGTCTCCCAACTAATATCTTGACCTCTTACCAATCACTCCAGACCAATCTTTCTGGTCTCCCACCTAAACATTTTTTTCTTACTCTTCCTATCAATCATTCCACCAGACCTATATGTGGTCTCCCAGCTAAGCTCTCAACTCCTCCTACCAATCCATATCAATCAGTCATATCCTCCAGACCAATCTGTGGTCTCCCAACTCCTCCTACAAATCAATTTCGGTCAATCATTTCCTTTAGACCAAACTGTGGTCTCCCAACTAAACTCTCAACTCCCACCCATCCATTTCGATCAATCATTTCCTTCAGACCAATTTTTCTGGTCTCCCAACTAATTTCTTAACTCATACTATCAATCATTCCCTCCAGACCAATCCTTCTGGTCTCCCAACTAATATTTCTTAACTCATACTACCAATCATTCCTCCAGACCAATATGTGGTCTCCCAACTAATCTCCGCCAGACCGATCATTCTGGTCACCCAACTAATATTTCTTGACTTCCTACCAATCATTCTTCCTGACTAATCCTTCTGGTCTGCTAATCTCGACATCGTACCAATCACTCAAGACAAATTTGGTCTCCCAATTTTCTTCACGTCTTACCAATCACAAAGGCCTTCCAAATAGTCTTTCATGACTCATATCAATCACTCCTGACCAATGTTTTTGGTCTCCCAGCTTATTTTTCTTGGCCCTCCCCATCATTACACCCCTTTCCCACTAGACCAATCTTTCTGGTCTCCCAACTAATCTCTTGACCTCCTACCAATCACTCCAGACCAAGCTTTCTGGTCTCCCACCTATTTTTTTTATACTCTTCCTATCAATCATCCCCTCCAGACCAATTTGGGGTCTCCCAACCAAGCTCTCAACTCCTACCAATAAATTTTGATCAATCATATCCTTCAGACCAATCTGTGGTCTCCCAACACCTCCTACCAATCAATTATTTTCTCCAGACCAATCTGTGGTCTCTCAACTCCTCCTGCAAGTCAATTTCGATCAATCATTCCCTCCAGACCAATCTGTGGTCTCCCAACTGATCTCTCAACTCCTGTAAATCAATCATTCCCTCCAGACCAATCTTTCTGGTCTCCCAACTAAGATTTCTCAACTTACTATCAATCACTCCAGACCAATCATTATGGTCTCCCGACTAATACTGTATTTCTTGACTCAATATCAATTACTCCAGCCAATGTTTCTGGTCTCCCAACTAATTTTGCCTTACCTCTTCCTATCATTATATCTCTTTCCCTCTAGACCAATCTTTCTCGTCCCTCAACTGTCTTGACCTACTACCAATCACTCCAGACCAATCCCTTTGGTCTCCCAGCTCATTATATTTTTACTCTTCCTATCAATCATTCCTCCAGACCTATCAGTGGTCTCCCAACTCTTCCTACCAAACAATATCGATCAGTCATATTTTCCATACCAATCTGTGGTCTCCCAACTCCTCCTACCAATCAATTTCGATCAATCATTTCCTCCAGACCAATGTGTGGTCTCCCAACTAAACTCTCAACTCCTACCAATCAATTTCGATCAATCATTCCCTCCAGACCCATGTTTCTGGTCTCCCAAATAATATTTCTTAACTCTTACTACAAGTCATTCCCTACAGACCAATCTATGGTCTCTCAACTAATCTCTCAACTTCTACCAATCAATTTCGATCAACCATTCCCTCCAGACCAGCATTTCTGGTCTCCCAACTAATATTTCTCAACTCTTACTGTCAGTCACTCCAGACCAATGTTTCTGGTCCCTCAACTAATTTTTCTTGGCCCTTCCTATCATTACGTCTTTCTTTGTAGACCAACCTTTCTGGTCCCCCAACTAATGTCTTGACCTCCTACCAATCTTTCTGGCCTCCAAACTAACATTTCATAACTTCCTACCAATCTTTCTGGTCCCCCAACTAATCTTTGACTCTTCCCTACACATTGTTCAAGACTAATCATTCCCTCCAGACTAATCTTTTTGGTCTCCCAACTAATGACTTCCAAGCACTCCAATCTTTCTTGACTATAAACTAATCTTTCTTGTATTAAACGAATCACTCCAGACCAATCTTTCTGGTCTCCCAAGTAATATTACTTCCTTATCACGCCAAACCAATCTTTCCTGTCTGAACTAATTTTCTTAAACTCCTACCAATCACTTATGCCAGACCAATCTTTCATCCTACCAATCATTCCGTCCAGACCAATCTTTGTGGTCTCCCAGTTAATTGCTTTACTCCTACCAATAATTTCCTCTTGACCAATCTTTCTGGTCATTTCAATTAATATATTTTGAGTCCTTCATAACAATCAACCCAGACAAATCTATTCTGGTCTCCCATGTAATCTTTCTTGACTCTTCGTACCAATCATTCCTCCAGACCAATCTTTCAGGTCTTCCACCTAATCTTTCTTTATTCTTCCTACCAGTAATTCCCTCCAGACTAATCTTTGTGGTCTCCCAACTAATCTCTTGACTCCTATCAAGCACTTCCTCCAAACCAACCTCTCTATTTATTTTGCCTCTTGATGACAGTCACCCAAGACCAATCTTTATGGTCTCCCATAACCTTTCTTGACTTCCTACCTGCCGATCATTCAAGACCAATCATTCCCGCCAGACTCATCTTTCTGGTCTCCCAATATCAACTCTTCCTACGAATCACTTACTCCAGACCAATCTTTTTGGCCTCCCACCTAATCTTTCTTGACTCTTCCTACCAATCATTCCTTCCTGACCAATCTTTGTGGTCTCCCCACTAATCTCAGCTCCTACCCATCAATCTCGACCAGTAATTTCCTCCAGACCAATCTTTCTGGTCTCCCTACTCGATTCCTATTCATCACTTACTCCAGACCAAACTTTTTGGCCTCCCACCTAATCTTTCTTGACTCTTCCTACCAATCATTCCTTCCAGACCAATCTTTGTGGTCTCCCCACTAATCTCACAGCTCCTATCCATCAATCTCGACCAGTCATTTCCTCCAGACCAATCTTTCTGGTCTCCCTACTCGATTCCTATTCATCAATCTCGACCAATAATTTCCTTTAGACCAATCTTTGGTCTCACCCAAATGATCTTGACTTTACCTGCCAATCATCCTCCAGATTAATCCTTCTGGCCTGCTAGCCTATTTGACACTTCCTTACCAATCACTTCAGATCAACGTTCTGTTGTCCCAACTTATTTTTTCTTGACTTCCCGCGAATCACTCTAGACCAATCATTTTGGCCTCCCAAGCAATATTTCTTGACCTCATACCAACCACCCAAGACCAATCCTTTCAGGTCTCCCACCTAATCCTTGCTTGACTTCATACCAATCACCCTAGACCAATCCTTTCAGGTCCCTCACCTAATCCTTCTTGACTTCATACCAATCACCCTAGACCAATCCTTTCAGGTCCCCCACCTAATCCTTCCTTGACATCATACCATTCATTACTGCAGACTGATCCTGGCCTGCCAACGAATCTCTCTCAAGTCACTCTAGACCAAATTCTTGTCTCCCAACAATTTTATTCTGGACTTTCTACGAATCTCAAGACCAATCATTCTAGCCTTTCAACTCATCTTTCATGACTCCCTACCAGTCGTCCTATCCAGAATAACTATTCTTGATTCAAGGCTTTCAATAAACCACAAATTTTTGTAGTATTGACTTCCTGATCCTTTAATTTGGAAGTGGCAGCTTAACATTTTGGAAATCATCGTATTACTGCCTAGGAGAGACATGTGACAAAAGCATATCCGTAAACCAGTTCAAACGGCCCGAGCGGTAGTCAACGGATGTGCAGGACGGAAATTTATGGTACATGGGGGCCCAATATTAAGCAATGAACTTGTCATTTTATACAGCGTTGTATGCCCGGCGATCTGATTTTAGGCGTACGCTCAGGAATCTGGGAGTCACTGGAGATAAGAGCTTCATAACTTGATGCACAATGCATAATGAATAATTTGAGACTGATAACGTGATGTGGAATGCATAATGAACAACATATCTCGCTGGGGCTGGTATGGAATAATTCACGATCGAGCATACTTTATGTGATCCAGGTGCTGGTTTTCATGATGGCCACAGTGAATGTTGACTTTAACAGACGCATAAATCACTACTATTTTGCTAGTGCTTCTACGGTAATCATATAAATATTCACACCAAATGAGTACTCGTACTGATTCGCCAGATATACTTTTGAGCTTCAATTTTCAGTCGACTGCTTATCTGCAATATTATGTCTCAAAGGTTATAATTCACCTGATCTGAAATTTTAGTTTTTCATAAGATTAGGTCATTCACCTAACATATGATTTTAAGTTTCTTATTAGGTTAGTATCACTCATCTGATTTGTATACCTTTCTCATAAGGATACAATCGTTCTGCTTCACCTGGCTAATTTTAGCTTTTCGAAAGGTTCCTATCATTCAAATGTTACACCTTATCAGTAATTTACAGGTATATGTACTGGTGAACACATCTTTTAACCATATTAGAAACAACTTACCATAAAAAACTTATCAAAAGATCATATAATGTCCCTTTCAATGGGGGTGAAATGCAACCTAATATTTATTTAGTTAACAGCATCAGGCAGTTGTATAAGATAACGGAATGAACGAGCAATCATATACAAAATGGGGGAATTTATAAGTACAGGATCCCTATGGTAACCCAACTGTCAGTGCTAATTGGCTCCATCTAGGCGGAGCCAGTTTTTAGACTTACCACAATTAAAATAATAATGTTATAGACACTGCATCCTGTCCCCGAACGGTCGATAACTGCTATGCAAACCTGGTTTTCAGATTATCAATGATAATAAAATAACAACCACAAACGCATACATATATCACATGTAGTCAGCAATAAAGCACTGCACCTCATCGGTTCAATGAACTTTACAAGCTTCTCAAAGGTGGATCTATTACCCGTGCATCTCAAACATAACACCCTGTACTGAACTATTTTATATAACATCAACTAAAAAAAATATCCAGATTTGCTTCACCATAGGGTGCGTCATGTATCATAATGCCTTACCCATATTTCAGCGTTAAGTACGTTAGGTGGTACCAGACAGAAACGTGCTGGCAACAATGTAACCGCTGCTCAGTTCCAAAAACGTTCCCATGCTTCATACACCAAAAGGAGGATGGACTGCAGGAAAACTTTAGCCTGCAGTACACAAAGTTCACATCTTCATGAGACTGAGCCCACAAGTACAGCCGCGGGTGAGGTATCTTCATTGCTGACTGTAACATGTCAATCTTAAGTATAATTAACAATGCAAAAAGTTAACCCAAGAACTGCAGCATGTGTTCCAACTCATACCAAGGTAAGTCAAATTACTGTCATGAAGTGAAAGAGATGCTAAGCCTTGTGTATGTTAATTTAGGGAATTTTATATATACCGGTATATATATATTTTTTTTCAACATGAATGTTAACTGACGATATAGCATTAATGTTTTATTTTATTTACTGCTAATGGCACTGTAGGCTACACGTACTTATTACGTGGCTTTCCAGTATTTATCAACACGTATTACATGGCTTTCTAATAATTATCATCTTACATTCCAAAATTTTCCATATCTAGTTTCTGACCCAAACATTTTTAATCTCTTAACAAACATATCATCAAAACCTAAGGATAAGGTCTCATCATCCAGACTCTTCTTCCACTAAGGATGTGGTGAGGTAGGGTCCTGAGAGCAAATTCTTAACGACTACATAAATAAAGTGGAATGTACAATGTGGCTTGCAGTTTGTGAGTCAATAATTCAAAATCAAACTCACCAAGGGCAACACCAGCCAGTAAGCAGCAACAGGACGAAGGTAGTAGCATATACTTGGGGCAACACCAGTAATCTTCAATAGGATGAAGACAGTAGCTTACCTCACCTAGAAGACGAAACCAAACATATATCGATGTCCCCTAACTTAAAAACCATACTGTATAGACATTTTCAATTACCTAAACAAAATACTGTACAATAAGTGAGAATTAATGAGCTACTACTAATTAATACCACGCAGTAACAGAGAACACAGTATTGCAGTTCACAAAAATTAAACATTTTACATCACCCCTTATGGGATTTAGATGTCTGGCTACAGACAGGTAGATGTAAATTAAGAAAAATTTTGAACATTCAGTAGTTGGCATCAGCAGCTATATAAACATTTATATATACACATTAACACATGCAAATACAGCACCGTAGATGATGAAGATTTTGCAATGTCCCATCCTTAGCAAATAAATCTGCATTTTTACCAGCATCCCCTACACATATCCTACTAATGCAAATTGTGTCTATATACAGTATAAGGGAATGTTAAATCACGATGTAAAATAAACTGCCAAAACTATCCTCTTTTATAGTAATGGATGCTAGTCCAGTAATAAAAAATATAACAAGGGAGTATTAAGGCAAAAAATGTAAAATGCTGTAAATCCTCCTATTGTAGTGCTGCAAGTAGGATTACCACACCTGTGCTATCCTCACCGTGGGCAAGGGACGTCTGGGCCATCTCCTGGAACCTCCACCTTGGACCATTCTCGAATGCTGCCACAGAATAGAAGGGATGGTCATTAGCTGAGGGACTCCACAGTTGTCACCTGCTCATCACTCCTGCAGTACAATCATTGATCATTACCATCGTCCTAAAATCACTATCAATGCTATCACCATTTCCAATACCACGAACACCATATCACTATCACCACAGTTGATCGTCATCCTGACCTCTTTGCCCAATCAGAGAAAAAGCAAAATCATCAAAGCAATCAGAAAAACACGAGAGGGAAAACTAAACAACGTACCAATGAGATGAACCATACACACACATTTCAAGCTTCAGGAATTTCAGCTCCAACCCACAGGCATAATCCCACAAACACAAATACTTATGATAATCCTAAAATGGTTCATCAGTAAAAAATAAAAATTAAGAGCATATCAAAACCACACGTGTGAAGAAATACACATACAGTACAACGGCTGCTCTTGATAGTCAATGTTCGTTCATTACAGTAATTAAGCAAACTTATTTTAGGCTGGGTAGCAGCTTCAAATTTAACTTTCAAACCCAGTAATATTAAGTTCGGATAATCATCTGGAACAATACTAAATGCATTAAGTTAGATCACGTTTATAACCATTATTATCAAGGAAACATCACTTGGTACTAAGTTAACCTAAAATCAAGCAAACCTAACCACCCATAGGGCAATGTTGCTTTCAGTATTGTACAGCCAAGTTCAGAAGTGCCTCTGACAAATAGGGCCAAGTTTAGAAGTGCCTCTGACAAATAGGGCCAAATTCACTATACTCTTTCCACTTTAGCGAATAAAACAGCCATCTCTCCAAGCTTTACTTTTAATTACAACAAGAGATAATACCATATTACTGTACAATGTTAGCCACTAAACTGCTATGGAATGCAGGACCATGGGGAAAAAACTGAACATATCATCTGCAAGTGAACAAAAATCTTGGCAAAGGTAAAGTTAAACGTTTCTTATGCAGCCTGAACGTGTCGCTTAACAGTTTGGTCATCCACTATGCTGTAAAGGGTGACCTTTCAATTACTCATTACAGTAGGAATACTTACCCAAATACTGTACTTAAATGTCTACAGGCTCTCCCTTTGGCCACATTACCCAAAGCTGCAACCGTCCATCATCCCTTCTTGATATCCAGCTGGTCCAGGATAGGTTGATACTGCCTTGGCGAACTTACAAGCTAGTACTGCATGTCAGCTGGGATAGTATTAAAGATCACCTAGTTTTTCTTTAAGCAGCTGAAGTTTTGCTGTTTAAACCTGAGCCATCAGCCAGAAGTCTTGTTAATGCTCTCCTTCCACGATGTGCTTAAGATGGGGTTCCAATTCAGTCTTCGATGAGGGATGGATCAACCTGAAAGCAGATGCAGAATTAACTGCTTACCAGCCTTCCACCCACACTACGTCTTACCTCTACTCTTTAAATAACTCTTCCCCTCCATAAAACCTAGCAGAGCTCCTACTCTATGATACTGCAAACTTTGAGAAGGGCCCAGTCCGCTACCCTTATCGACGTTAGGACCAAAACTACTGTTCTCAATTAGCCTAGGATTCCATAAGGCTTGGTCTGAATGTGAAACTGATGTTATTCTTCAAAAATATGCATTTCCAACTTTTAAAACTAATATATACATACATATATATATATATATATATATATATAATATGGCTGTTTAAAAAAGCAGCACACCACAATATTGTACAGAATTATGAGTGGAAGCTTCCCTAGATTACCCCCCCGCCCCAGATACTGTATATTCCCATCAGAGCATACTGACCCTATAGTGAAAAATAACTTGATCTAAGCAACAGTGCTTATTCTTATTGTATAACTTGAATGCTGTCATTTCCCATAATCTGCCACTCAGGTATATTAAACAGGCCACAAAAGGAGAGATCCGGGCCAAGATACTGGTGGTTACAAAATTATACATTAATCTACGTTGCCTAAAATTACTTTATCTTAGATTTTTTATAATTACCTTACTCTGATCATCTGGACAGCCCTTTCTTCAATGAGTTACAATATTCTGCACATGGCATATCAAAAAGTAGGCTTTATAGGCACAAATTCCTCAATAAATTACACACAGCCCTGAATCCAAGTGGAAATATTTCCGGGGGGGAGGGGAATACTTCCTAAAACCTCAATCTTATCCATTCATTTACTCTTCCAGGTAACAGCTGTCAGACCTAATATGTGGTGATAATTGTAAAATAAAAAATTCTTGAACTTATCTTGGCTGAGGTGTGGTGTGATGCGATGGCGAACGCTTCAAAATAAAATCCCAGTAAGTCCACGGATTATTCTTGTATGGACATCATAACTTTGCATGGGTAATCAGATAATCTGGAATTATGAAACAAAGTGCGAATTAGTCGTAGGGAATTAGTGGGGCTGCGTAGGACAACCTGGTGGAATCTTATAACCTCACGTTTATTGAATTATACTGTACTTGTAAACCATCGCAACCGGAAGCGCTTACATTATACTACCGGCTACATTGCAGTAAGGCGGAATTTGACTTGAAAAACGTCATAATTACGTGACGGCCACACATCTTTTTCTAAACATGCTGTGGCGATGTGGGTTCCAGCCCCAGATAAGGGTACTTTACGGTACGATGTTATTTCGTGATTGTCCCCCCCCCTTCAAATTTTGAGATCCTAAGTGACTAGAATGTCATCGAATCGGACAACGTAGCTCTACTGCTTCCAATGCAAATTCTTAATCAGATACCGGTATTTGTTTTCAGGTGGGAAATGAAACGAAATTGTAAGCTTTTCGATGTAAGGGAAGCCTGTTGCAAAATACAGAACTTGATACTCAATGTTTTGGCGGGAAATACATACGGTAAACCCAACAGGGAGATGTTCGCCCAAGTTAAATTCCGTATTTTCAAGCGGTTGCATATTTCGCAACACGCAGAAATATTGCTTTTATCATTTGGTACGGAAATATGTTTAGCAGGCAGGCTAATTCATTCTGGTGAGGAAGTGGGGAGAACAGCAGTAATGGCGGGCGGCTTGAATCTGAATTGGCAGGGTGGGAGAAAAATGATTAGCTTGTACCTATAACATGATCTGAAGCATATTATATGTAAACATTAATAATAAGATCCTTTTTCTACGAAGGAATATTGTTTTGGCTGGAGGAAAGACGCGGCACGCTAGACATGGAGGGGAGCGGCACAATGGAAAGGGAAGAGGAGCGCGGGAAAGCTAGCCGTTCAAGCGACTTTCCTGCGTCTTCCATGTCCCAGGCGCCGCTCCCGCCCCCCCCCTCTTGCCGCCAAAACTTAACATTTCCCCGCTGATGTAGGTTGGATTTCCACTTATACCTGATTTATGCTAGCTGATAGTTTTCAAACTTATAACTTGGGTTACACATTTCAAACTTTCCATTCCCGTAGTTGTTATCCACTTACCTCCCTCTCTATAAAACGTCTCTTTCAAAACATCCATCCTAAACACAAGATTCGGTGATGACAAGAACACAAAAATGTCTCCAGATTCAAGGGGTTTGTTAGGCAAGTAAGAAATTATCCACCACCACTTTCATTTTCATAAGGTCCACTCATCACACATTACCTTTTCCTCTTAATTCGAATGCTTAATCACGGTAAGCAACACTCGAAGGCGATAATTCAAGGAAAATGGGTGGTCACATAGCCACGTCTGTAGCCACGTCTTTTTGTACAACTTAACCCTACGACCTTCTCTGTACTAATACTTATAATCCTTAATAGTAAAAACAATCACTAGAACTTACTCGCTTATTCTGGAGATAAGGCAATCCTCTCACCCCCAACCCCCACCACGGTCAACCTGAAACTGAGTTCAAATTTCCCATTCCCAGGCAGGGGGCGCGCTCCCGCCCAGTCACGGCGCGTTGTGATTGGCTGATCAGGATATTTGGCGCCAAAACGAATGCCCACAATGCACAAAGGACCAAGATCCCCGACAAAGACAGGTAACAACAAATCTACAATTGCTATAATATTTTTCTTAAATGTTTTCGGCGAAAAGTCAACTGATAGGAATTATTTATTTACCACTTGGTTTTACTGTAGACGAGGACATGTTGCTTCACTACGCCATCCTGTAAACAAACACCATCACCGCTACTTGAAGCGTGGAGAACTCCGACAATACGATAGAGAAACCCACAAGTCTTCGTTACCACTATGGAGTTGCATTTTTCCTGTTGCAAGGTAACGCAAAGTTAAATAACTTTCATTTCTGACGTGATAGCCTTGTTTCTTGCCGTTGATCTTGTTAGGGTCTCCCGCACCAAATCTGTCACAAAAATTATGCCTGCACGGCCCAAGCGGTATCTCTTTACCAGTTCTGCATCGCTTAGCTCATGAAGCACATTTTTCCTGTCACGAGAATGTCTTGGTTGACGGTGGCGAATTTGTTGTGGTGCGGCAGCCATGTTTAACGTTATGATTAGCGCTATACCAGCTTGGGTGTTTTTAGCCAGGTCGAACATGAGTTGTGACTCGCTCCTGTGAGATTAGGATAGACTTTCGCCTTATGATACTACAAGTACGGGCCCAGGTCTAAAGTATGGATGAGCTGATATCACAACTCTTCCGAAGTTCCATGCGCAGAAGGGTACGGCCCAAATGGTGGATAGGCAAAAAAAAAAAAAAGGGGGGGGGTATGCGTTTGGCAACGCAAGCTTTTTAAAGGTTCAGGTCGTCCCGAGGAAGACGCAATAAAAGCCTATTTTTTTTTAATTCTTTTTTCCGTCTTAAGTGTTAATTCATCAAGAAGGAAACTATAATAGGGCAAAATACGTGCGGAAGAAATTGTCCAAGAGTAATTTTGACAAAGAAATTAAGCTTTTAACTTTTTGAAGTCTTTTGTGGTCACTCAATTGTTGCCACGTGTGACTTGTTTGGAGATCGAGATGAGGGAGGCAGTCCAGTCTTGGTCTTCGTGGTGGGTATGCGTGCGTGTCTCCCCGTCTAATGTCCTCCAATTATCGACCTTCACGAGCGCTGACGGTAGTTGTGGATTACATTTCTTGCTTCTGGAGAGTGGTGGTGTTATTGTAGGTGATTTGTGGAGAGGAATCGCAAGGAGAAAGGTAAATATTATGAAATTTGGAGAGTTTTGGTGTGCGTGAGTGAAAGGGCACATGTGGGTTGAGAGGGGTGGTGTTGTGATGCAGGGAGGGGATAGTAATGAGTTCGGGATGGTTGGAGGAGTGTGTGTGTGTGTGACAAGGAATAAACACACGCAAGCACTAAGACACCCAAGACTAAACCACACGCAAACACGAACGCAACTTTATAAAAACACGCAAACTAAGCAGACGTACATTAAAACGCAAATAAACACGCCAACAAATACCCAAACAAACGCACCAAACACACGTAAACTGAAACAGACGAAACACGCAAACAAACACTTGTAAACAGAAGCACACGCAATCCAAAACACACGCTATTATACAATGCAAAATGAGGCGCACGCAAACGAACACACACGCTAACACAAAATGCAAACTAAAACACACACACACACACACACACACACACACACACACACACACACACACACACACACACACCAGGTAGAACCCTCATCAATATTCCCAACCGCAGTCACTAATTTCCGTGCAAAAAATGGCCGAGAAATAAATTGATGTCAGAACTCGTGTGACAGAGAGATTTATTCTGTGTCACGGTGATATAGAGCTTTGATTGTGGCTCTATAACTGTGACTCTGTAAGTGTAGTGTTCTGACTGTGCTGTTTTGATTGTGGTGACCTTATTGTGTGTAATTGTGCTAAGTGCTTGTGATTACCTCTTCTCTCTCTGACTGTGTTGCTATGATGATTGGTTATTGTTGTGTGATGCTCTGATTGTGCCGTTTTATCGCTGGTTTGATTTTTTTATTTCAGTTTTGAATTAACCTCCTCCCTCCCTCCCTCCCTCCCTCCCTCCCTCCCACACACACACACACACACATTGTGGTCCACTGACTTTCCTACTCACAATGATCTGTTATTGTTCTCTGCACCCCTGCAACTGTGATGTATGATTGTTCTTTGATGGTATAGGCCTAATTATCCCGTTCTGATTGTTCATACTCTAATTGTACTCCCTCTCTCTGATTGTGCAAGTGTGACTGCTACTTAAATTGTACATTGTCTGTGCTCCAGTGACTGTGGTAATGATTGCATTGTTCTGAGTGATTGATTGTCGTAATGATTGCATTGTTCTGAGTGATTGATTGTGTTTGTGCAACTCTCATCGCTGATCTCAGTATGTTTCTAATTCTACACAGTATTCCTCTTTCAGTGCTCATGCTGTAATTCTCTAGCGTTTCTCAAATTTTTCATTTTCTGATTTCCATTTTGAGAGGTCAAAGGTCAAGCCACATTTAGCTGTCATGCAAGAATTATGTCATAAATACTGTCATGCATACATCATCTCATCACCTCATTCTACAGTCATAGAGGCATCCTGTCATATCCTGTCATGTGTATTTTGTCATGTATGTATCCTGTCATGTATGTATTTGTCATGTGTATATTGTCAGGCATATATCCTATCATGTATGTATTTGTCATGTGTATATTTCCATGCATATATCCTGTCATGTATGTATTATGTGTATATTCAGTCATGCATACATCCTGTCATGCATACACATATATCGCCCCATCCAGCAATCACACAAGCTCCTGTCATGTGTATACTGCATGGCATTGGTATTTCGGGTGAAAAGAAGGAATTAGACTGATAATAATATGTGACACAACCGATGGATTTACCACATGAATGCATGTGAAAGGCAGACCGAAAACAGCGTTGCACTTCGGTCTCGTCCATTCAGGAAGCTCGTAACACCATCTTCTAAGCGATTTATTTTGCTTATTACACCTTGCTGTCCTCTTGTGTGTGATAAAAAAAAAAATCGGAATATCACCATAATCTGGATACATAACGTACCGTACAGAAAGATATTAACCAGCCAGTTCCAAAAAATAAATCACAATGGAAGAGATGTTCGGGAGCCTCCTTAAGCGACGAGAATACGATCCTCGAATCACGCCGGATCCTATGTGCTGCGGGGATGGCTCAGTGTACTGGTGTGGTCTTGGGCGAGGCAGTGGGAGCAGGAAAGGAGTAAATGCTACACGGTACCCATTGATAGCGCTGACTTAGCCGTCCCTGCTACACACAGATCGCTAGTGTGAAGTAGAGCCCTATATATGAACTACCTATTCATTTCCGCCACACTGAGAAATTGAGGGGTACCTAATAAGTGTCAACAAGTGTAATAAAGTATGAGAAGTGCAGGAAAGGGTATGTAAGAGGTATATGTAATTTGTACTAACGTGTAAGCAATTGTACTAACGTGTAAGCACTTTTACTAATGTGTATGAGAAGCGGAGGAAGAAGTATGCTAATGTCGAGGTGAGAATTGTCATTACAACATGTGAGAAATGCGACTTGAATATGCAGTGGGAATTACGAGAATGTATTAAGGAAATGAAGAACGGTAAAATGGATACCTGGGGGTACTTACCTGGATGAGACAATCAGGTAAACGACGAAATAAAAAAAAGTTGAGTGTAATTATGGCCTTTAGTATAACTGCTGTAAGAATATATATGTACAGGTAAATAACAATGATAATGATAATAATAATAATCATCATCATCATCATCATCATTATCATCATCATTAGGCTACGGTGAAATAGGTTCCTGAGAGCCAAAAATAATAATAATAATAATAATAATGTCAATAAAAATCTGATAGCCTACCATAATTTCAATACCTGCTTCTGAAACAAAGAAGGATCATTAAAACATATATGTATTTCTATTTCAGTGACATCTGCTGCTGGTGTGAAGGAATCCGTACATCAGGGGGAGAAAATAGCAAATTTGTGATAATCTTTACTGAAATATGAAAAAAAAAATCGCAGGTAGGACAGTGTTACGAAAATTTATATATAAGAACAATTAAATATAAAGTGTACGAGAATTATTCCCATGACGTAAGATGTGACTTTTTTTTTTAATGAAATTGCACGAAATTGGAAGTACGAAGAAAACTGGGAAAAAAGTATATATTAAAAAAGTAAAAAATAGCAAGTGTGAAACTGTGAAACAATCTGATAATTTTTTTCAAAGTGAGGGAAATGTGAAAAAAAGAGTAGCTAAAGAATTTGTAATGTGGAAGAAATATGACAGAAACGAAAAAGTGGAAAAAAATCAATTAAATGCGAAATATTTGGGGAAAGAAAGTGAATATACAGCAGTGTAAAGACAGACATCATTTTAAATGTACTTAGAAAATTAAAAAAAAAAAAAAAAAGTGAGAAAAGTACGCCTAATATTAAGTGCAGAAATATGAAAAATCTCATTATATTAAGAAAAATGATGCAACTTTGAAAATATGCAAATAAACTGTAAGGCATTAATAGTGTGTAAAAAGTGCTTGAAAAATGCCTGCAGTTAGTGAAAGAAAGTGTTGAAAAGCTGAAACACACACACACACACACACACACACACACACACAC
>JAGKTI010007431.1:8980-36966 GCA_018397915.1 Birgus latro
GTCCCAGATGATTGGCTGAAGAGTGTAATTGTAAATGTGTACAAAGGGAAGGGTGATGCCCTGGAAAGGGGAAATTACAGAGGTATAAAGCTCTTAGATCAGATAATGAAAGTAATGGAGAGAGTTCTAGAAGGTATGATTAGAGAAAGAGTGAATATCAATGAGATGCAGTTTGGGTTTATGCCAGGCAGGGGGACCACTGATGCCATATTCATTGTTCGACAGCTTCAGGAAAAATATATTGGCAAGAAAAGGGAATTGTATTTTGTTTTGTTGATTTGGAAAAGGCCTTTGACAGAGTCCCTAGAGAGGTGGTGAAGTGGTCAATGAGAGAGCTGGGGTTGGAAGAGTGGCTGGTTAGGGTGGTTATGGCCATGTACGTGGGTGCTCGCACCCAGGTACGAGTGAATGGAGTTTTGAGTGATGAGTTTCCCGTGAATGTTGGTGTGCATCGGGGTCAGTTTTGAGTCCCTTGTTGTTTATCATGGTGCTTGAAGCCCTCTCACGTGACTTCAGAGATGGACTCCCATGGGAGATGTTGTATGCTGATGATTTGGTGTTGACTGCTGAGAATGAAGGGGAGGCTGAGGAAAGATTTAAGAAGTGGAGAGATGGTATGGGGTACAAGGGTTTAAGGGTAAATGCAGATAAAACAAGTGATGATATCTAGGGTTGGTGGCGGTAGAATCAGAGGAGAGGGAGAGTGGGCATGTGCAGTTTGCCACATGGGTGTGGGAAGTAATTCCATCTTGTGCAGTGTTTGTGATAGATGGGTGCACAAGAGATGTAGTGGTATTAGAGGTAGACTGCGAGATAATGCTGATTTCATGTGTGTGGTGTGTCGGGAAGAGCAGGTGGAGATTGTTAGGCGTGAGAGGGTTCAACTTGCATGTGAGTCTCTTGAGTGTGTGGAGGAGTTTTGTTATCTGGGAGACATGTTATGTGCCGGAGGTGAGGCTGGAGTTAGCTCGGTTGCTAGAGTGAGAAGTGGTTGGAAGAAGTTCAGGGAGCTGTTGCCTCTCCTGACATTGAGAGGACTCTCCTTACGTGCTAAGGGGTCTTTGTATGCAGCATGTGTTAGGAGTGTGATGCTGTATGGTAGTGAGACCTGGGCAGTAAAGGAAGAGGATATTCGCAGGTTTAAACGTACAGAAATGACAATGATTAGGTGGATGTGCAGTGCGTCCCTGCGTGCAAGGCCTGGGGGGGCTGGGTTTACGATAGAAGAGTTGAGAAGTAGGATGGGACTGGAGTGTATTGGTGTTGTGATGAGGAGAGGTAGGCTGAGGTGGTCTGGACATGTGGAGAGGATGGGGGATGATAATTGGGTACAGAGGGTGAGAAGTGTTAATACTGGGGGAGGGGTTGGGAGGGGTAGACCGAGAAAGACATGGGACGAGGTCATTAAGTGTGACTTAAGGGTTAAGGGACTGAATAGGGAGGCTGCCAGAGATCGAGCAGCGTGGAGAGCTGCCATTAGGTGACCAAGGCCGACACATGCAAGCATGTTGGAGCCTTCAAAAACGAAAACGAAGAAACGAAAACGAACGGAAACATCATCATCTGGACCTCCTTTCCCACCCTAGGGCAGGGTAAGGAGTTGCAATGTCCAGACAGCCCAGATTTGCCCAATCCAATGGGTCAAGATTCCATTCACTCACCATTCAAGCCCTCGAAATCCTGGCTCCATCTGATATGCCAAAAATATTCACAAGGTTCTCCGACAGAGTCAATCCGGACGCCGTCATGTTAAAATGGGGTGCCAAATCCCTGATCATGCGCTTCTCCTCACAATATTCATCTACTCAGCTCGATCTCTTGTCTGTTCCCTAGCCTCACTGACTTCCAAACCTCTCTTCCTCACACACTCATCCACCATATCTCTCCACCTTCAGCTCGGCCTACCTCACCTCCTCCCTCCTTCAATTTCGCTCAGACATACCTTTTTCACCACTCTATTGTTATCCATTCTCTCCCATGACCATACCATCTCAATACACTCTCTTCAATTCTGGTGCCCACAGACTTCCTCACTCCACATCTTTCACGAATCACATTATTTTGTATCCTATCCACTCTCTATTCCACATACATTCCTCAGCAGTCCCATCTCCACTGCTCTCACTCTTGACCTTTCATTTTCATGTCACACCATAGTCTCACATCCATATGTTAAAGCTGGCACTAATACTCCTTCATGTAAGCCTCGTGTAGCTGCAACACTCAAGCCTCTGTTACTTATCAAGGCCTTCATTGCACCAGCTACTTTCCTTCCATGTATCACTCAACTTTCCACTGCTTTTGCACATTTTCCTCTCTTTTCTATCACTGTACCCAGGTATTTGAACTCTCTCACCAATTCCAGTCTCTCTCCATTCACTGTAACATCATAACATCACACTGGGAGTCACCTTCTCTCTCAATAACCATCACTTTACTCTTTTTTTGCATTTACTCTCAAGGCACGAAGCTCACAGACATCAGTGAATTCCGCACAAGTCTACCAAGTTCTTGTCTGGTATTTGCAAGTAGTACTGCATCATCAGCATACAACAAATCTGGAGATATTTCATCCATCACCATTCATTACCAACGCCATCCCCCTCTCCATTACAGTACTCGTGTTTTTAATTCTCTCATCACCCCATCCATATATATATTGAACTACCATGGGGACATCACACAACCCTGTCGCACACCACACCGATCATGAACCATTCACTTAGATGCCCATTAACCCTTACACATACTTCACTCCCATCATAAAAACTCTTGACGGCACCTAGCAGCTTACCATCTACACCGTACATGCGGAAAACTTTCCAAAGCTACAAAATATCACAAATTTGTCTGTATACTGTAGCTGGTACTGTTAACTGAGTAAAACAATGGACTTATTAATGAACATAAAAAAATGTGACTAATAACAAGGGCTTACTATATTATGCTACATCAGATGTCTTTCAAAATCATAACTGTATGAAAATACAGTAGACCCTCACTTTAATGGACCTCAAGAGACTGGATATCAGATTTAACAGATACTGTACTACAAAGACCACTGAACTTCCATCAGTCTCAACGAACAATGTCTTTTACATGGGATGCAATGGGTCGCAATACATGCGTTTCCTACCCTTTTTACTCCAACCTGGCGTGAAATTGCCCTCTCCCCATTGTCACTGCTAAGTTGTAATAAAAGACTACTGTAATACAGTAATGTACTACTCATGGAGAAGTGCTATGACAAGTGTTAGTGTGTGTGCGCACGCACACACCTGGTAAGTCACGAGTGATGATGTCATCGGATGGTTCCTGTGGTATACAACTGGGAGCCTTGGCAGTTCACGTCGTGAAGACGGTGAGTGTGGTTTGCCTAGTTCCTACACTGGTAGCAGAGTGTAGTTGGAAGAATGGCGTTGTGTTCGACCAAGTGGCCTCCAAAACTTGAAAATGATTCTGCATATGAGAGCAGGAAAAAAGACATTGGCATTTGGTGCGAACTAACGGACCTAGCAACAGAAAAACAAGCCTTAGCTATTCACCTGTCACTGTCTAGAAGAGCGAGGGTGGCGTCTTCGCAGATTGAAACATGTTCTGAAGCAGAAGGATCGTGTTCAGACCCTGCTGAAAAAATCAGACGGTTTATTTCTCGTGGACTAAGGACGTCGACACTTTGCAGCGTTTTATGAGCTGTACAACTTCAGAAGAGCCAGTGATATGAACATTTGGGAGTTCGTGACAGAATTTGAGCATGTTTATTTCAAATTTACAAAGCAGGACATGGAGCTGCCAAATTCTGTGATGGCTTTTATGCTTTTAGCTGCATGCAAACTTTCAGACAGTGAACGACAACTAGTGATGTCCGCGATAACTGAGGTGACATACGAAAATATGAAATCTGCCCTGAATCGTATTTTTGCTGGTGAAATTGGCAGGCAGAACGAGGCATCGGTGTCCGCCCGGGAGGTGAAAGACGAACCAGTATTTTGGAGTGACGAAGTTGAGGGTGAGGAAACGCTTTATGCTAAAGGTACTCGACGAGGACGGAGAATGTTGCGGGGTGGTGCAATACGTGATTGACGTCGGGGTAGTGGCCGATGTTCAACCGTATCTGCTAGAATTCCCCAACACTCATCCACCGGCAGGAGGCAGAACCTACTTGGGCCTGACGGAAAGGTATCGAGGTGTTTCGTATGTGATTCTAGATTTCAATGGGCACGTGACTGTCCGGATGCATACGAAAATGACGGCAGTCGAGAAGAGAATTCTGAAACAGTGCATCTGTCATTATTTATGGGCTATGTGGATGATGCCGCTAGTAGAGGTAAGTCACAAACTCTAGTAGAAGAATCTAAGGGATGTGCTTTTCTAGACACAGGGTGTTCTACAACTGTATGTGGAGTTGAATGGATCAATTGCTATCTAAGTGAGCTCACTGATTATGAACGTGATGCTGTAAGAGAAGAAGCATCATCCTCAACGTTTATTTTTGCTGATGGTGTCACAGTTTCTTCCCTCAAACGTGTTACTCTGCCCTGCTACATTGGAAACATGCGTGCTACCATCATGACTGATGTTGTGGACTACAATATTCCCTTGCTGTTGAGTAGACGTTCCATGAAAAAAGCAAAATTGTTGATTAACCTTGGAACTGACCAGGTCAAAATTTGTGGAACTATCATTGATTTAAAGTCCTCATCTTCAGGCCATTACTTACTTCCAATTTCCTTATGACTAGATCGTGAATTTTGTGAAACAATCATGTTGGCATCTCATGGGGGTGATGTAGAAAAAACCGCTTTGAAGCATCACAGGCAATTTGGACACCCAACATCGGCAAAACTAATTAAACTGATCACGGATGCGGGAATTAAAAGTTCAAAACTGGAACGGGCTGTCAAGGCTGTATCTGATGCTTGTACAGTCTGTCGCAGATTTAAGAAAGCCAAGCCCCGACCCGTAGTCAGTTTGCCCATGGCGTCTAAGTTTAACGAAGCCATAGCCATGGATTTAAAAGCTTGGGGAAGGCATTATTTCTTAGTCCTTGTTGATTTGGTGACCAGGTACTGTAATGCAATAGCAATCGCGGATAAGTGTGCGCCCACCATTATCAAAGGAATATTTTGGAGCTGGATTGTTGTGTCTGGCACACCTAGAAAAATTCTTACAGACAATGGCTGTGAATTCAATAATGCGGAAATGCGAGCACTGGGAGAGGCCTTCAATATCAAGATCATGACAATGTCTGCAGAGAGTCCTTGGAGCAACAGAGTCTGTGAGCATCAAAATGCAGTCATTGATGACATTGTTAGGAAGATAATGGCTGATAGCCAGTGTGAATTGGATGTGGCATTGGCATGGGCAGTATCGGCAAGAAATGCTCTCACCAACTACTCAGGCTTTTCTCCTAACCAACTTGTTTTTGGTCAAAACCCTGGTCTGCCTAATGTGTACGCAAATGATCCTCCAGCCTTGGAACCTTCATCACCATCGAAAACTGTGAGAGACAACTTGAACGCTCTTCATTTAGCTAGACAAGAGTTTATAAAGACCGAAACAGATGAACGCTTGGCTAGGGCTCTGCGGCACAACGTACGTTCGAGTGACCTAAACGACATCCGGAATGGAGATGAAGTCTTCTACAAAAGAAATGACAGTCATGAGTGGCACGGTCCCGGAATTGTAATAGGCAGAGATGGGAAACAAATTCTGGTGAGACACGGCGGTGTGGTGTATACGTGCGAGTGCACGTATGCCGTCTAGCGCGAGCGCCAGAGCAAGATACTACAGTTGAAAGTGATGTCAGCAGTGATGAGAAGAACAATGTTGTCCAGGAGAAGCCTAATGACGATCCTACGCAAGTGTTGAATGACTATCCACCAGATGACGAGTCGGAAGATGGTGTGGTCCCAATCGATGAGCCTCCCACAGTTTCTGTTCTGATTAATCAGCCTCCCAAAGTTTCTGTTGGTCAACGTATAAAGGGAATACATTCAGAAAGTGGAGAGTTGGTGTCTGGAAGGATTATGAGTCGGGCAGGTAAAGCCACTGGAAAGTACAAACACTGCTATAATTTGAAGAGGGACTCTGACGGCAGCATTGATTGGATAGATTTGGAGAAGGATCTTAGCGAATGAGAAGTGGTTGATGATGACACAGAAATGCCAGTTCTTTTCAACTCTGAGGCTGTATTATGTGCTAAGGAAAATGAAATTACAAATTGGCAGAATAATGATGTGTATGAGGAAGATGATGATGTTGGGCAAGGTGCCATAATGGTTCGATGGGTTGTGACAGAAAAACTGAAAAATGGAAAGCCTATTGTTAAGGCCCGCTTAGTCGCCAGAGGATTTGAGGAAGACACAGTGGATCTCCGAAAAGACTCGCCTACTTGTTCAAAGGAAGCAGTGCATTTGGCACTTTCTTTGGCCTCCACCAACCACTGGGATTGCCACACCATGGACGTGAAAGCTGCCTACCTGCAAGGTAATGACATTGAGAGCGTTGTTCATTTACGTCCTCCGCCTGAATATGCAAATGGTAAGTTATGGAGACTACAGAAAACTGTTTACGGCCTTTGTGATGCTGCTAGGCATTGGTATCTGCACGTAAAAGATCAGTTGTTGAGTCTCGGAGCTAAAGCGTCATCACTGGATTCAGCGCTGTTCTCTTGGAGCAATGGTGGCAAAGTCGAAGGCATTGTATGCATCTACGTCGACGACTTCCTTTGGGCTGGTACACATGAGTTCGAACAGCAAGTGATAAATCGGTTGAGTCAAATATTCCTCATCGGCAGTTCAGAATCAAAAGCCTTCAAATACGCTGGTGTCAATGTCATCTCCAACATCAATGGCAGCATAACGCTCGACCAATTCCAGTATACTTCATCTGAGTAAACATCGTGCAGCAGTAAAATCAGGGGAGCTGTCCAAGTCTGAGAAAATGGAGTACTGAGCATTAATTGGGCAACTCAATTGGATTGCCACATATACTCGGCCAGATATTGCCTTTGATGTGTGTGAGTTGAGTGTGAATAGCAACCGAGCTACCGTAGCGGATTTGCTTAGACTCAATAAGGCGATCTCAAGGGTGAAGACTGACAACATGAAGCTATACATTCCAAGAATGGGGCCGATCGAGGACTGTCATACAGAGCGCTTTTCGGATGCCTCATTTGCCAGCCTTGTAGGCAATGGATCTCAGGGAAGTTTTGTGATCTTCCTACGAGATGCTAGTGAAGCAAGATGTCCTATATTCTGGCAGACAAGGAAGATCAGGAGGGTCGTCAAATCTACTTTAACTGCTGAGGCATTGGCGCTGCTTGAATGTGCTGAAACTGCTGTATATCTCTCCAACATATTGCGTGAGGTTTCTGGATGTGGAAAGATCAAAATAAAGTGTTTCATTGACAACAAGAGTCTGGTGGACGCCCTTTACTCCTGTAGGAGCGTAGAAGACAGGAGATTGCGCATTGATATTGCTGTGTTGCGGGACATGTTGGAGCGGGGGGAGATTGATGAGGTATCCTGGGTGGATACATCACAACAACTGGCTGATTGTCTCACCAAGAAAGGTGCCTCAACCGAGCAGCTGCGTGCAGCAGTCAGCCGAGACTAGAAAGTTTATAATACTTCAAGAGACATCACATATCTGTATGTGGCCACAGACTGGGTCCTGATAGTAATTAAACAAAAGTGTATGTATTGGATACATAGTGTGTATCGGGTGTTGATGGTTCTCACACAAAAGTCTATGTATTGGATACATAGTGTGTATCAGACGCAAATAGACCATCCAGCTTCGTCCTTGGAATCTTCTGTCAAATTAAGAAGAAAGGATGAGAGTGTTAGTGTGCGTGCGCATGCACACACCTGCTAAGTCACGAGTGATGACGTCATCGGATGGTTCCTGTGGTATGCAACCGGGAGCCTTGGCAGTTCACGTCGTGAAGACGGTGAGTGTGGTTTGCCTAGTTCCTACAACAAGGATGTGAAATAAGCTGTAAAAGGACAAACGTACTGGAATAATGTCAACATACACTTGTCTACCCTAAATCACCAGTAAATTATGATATTACACAGAATAATTAAAGTCGACGCTCAGAAGGACCTACTGTATATACTGTACTTATATTAATGAAGCTTCATCTGCTCAACAAACCTGGGACAGAGATGAACTGGTTGCTTCCCTCTCCAGGGGAATTTCAAATTACAGTACATACAGTAGGCCTATATCTGACAGAAGGGCAGTCACTATTTTTTTCTTTTTTTAAGGAAGAAGAACCAGATGCTAGAAGCCTGTGAATTGTTCACTCCAAGAAAAAATAAAAACAAGATACTATTTATGGTAAAAGCAATCTCAATGAGGGCTGATTGGAACACTACACAGAAATGGATGTCAACCTACAGGAAAAGAAGTAATAAAAGGGGCATTCCCTTGCCCTGTGGACCAGATACCCTTCAAGAATCATAACTTTTATTTGTATAGCAGAACTGCCCACTAATATCAGGTGTGTCCAAGTCATACATTAAAAAATAACATACAAATAAGCAAACACATCCACCCACCCATCTGCACATACACATGCATACATGCATACACACTATCTATCTATCTATTGCCAGACGCCCCAGTCCCACACGGGGTGGCCACAAACAAACCGCCTCCATGTCACTCTGTCCCCTGCCAATTCACTACCACGCTCCCAACTCACACCCCCCTCTCTCATATACCTCTCCACTCCATCTCATCCTCGGCCTCCCCCTCCCACTCGCCCCCTCCACCTCACTCACATACACTCTCCACGTCAGTCTTTCACTCTCCATCCTCTCCACATGCCCAAACCACCTTAACGTGCTTCTCCTAACGCTTCCCATCACATCCTCAACCACACCACAACGCTCCTTCACTTCCTCATTTGTTAATCTGTCTCTCCATGTGTGCATACACACATGGAGACTAAACTGCCCCGAGAAATTGATAAAAAATTATTTGGATGGAACAATTATAATATTTGGAGGAAGGATAGAGAAAGCAAGTTTGGGGGAGGCGTAATGATTTTAACCTGTACAGACTTAAGAACGAAAAATACAGAAATTGAAAACACCATGGCTGAACTTTTGGGAAAGGAAATAGAGCAGTTATGGAGAAAAAATAGATGTACTGGAAATAGTATTTTATATGTCCCCCCAAACCAGGGCATGGACAAAAGAAGATTATGAACAGTTAATATGGGAATCCATTATTAAGCTAAAGATGTTAACTGAAAAAAAAAAAAATATATATATATATAATCATGGGAGATTTTAACTGTAGAGAACTGAAGTTGATTGGGAAAGTATGGATGCTGGGAACAATGAGGAAGCATGGGGAAATAAATTAATGGAACTGGTAATGGAAAACATGCTAACTCAATTAAAAAAAGACAAGAATGAGAGGAGACGACAAACTATCAAGGATCGACTTAGTATTCACAAAGGACCCAAACGATGTGAAGAACATACCAGTAACCTACCAATAACCCTATGGTAAAAGTGATCATCTGGTTACAGAAATGGAAGTTGTGGGAGTATGGGAAGGAGAAAGAGATGAAAAACACAGAGAAAATAGAAACAATTATAGGAAGGCAGACTTTGCTTCTCTGAGGAACTTTTTCCAAAATGTAAACTGGAGTAAAATGAATGCAATCACAAATTTTGATGAGAAATATGAGTTTTTGATACAAGTATATAAAACGGGAGTTAGTATGTATGTTCCAAAATTCTCCACAGCAATGGAAAAGTACAAAGAATGGTTTAACAACAGATGCAGAATGGCACATGCATCAAGAAAAAGAGCATTGAATAAAGTGAGAAGAAATTATAGTGAAATGGCTTCGGAGGAGTACAAGCAGGTAAGAAATGAATATGCAAGGGTGTGGAGAGAGGAAGAAAGGAAATACGAAAAAGATATTGTAACTACCGGTAAATGTAAAAAAGAGCATTTCATAGGTTTGCAAATGGTACAATGAAAGTTTAGGACAGCATAATACGACTGAGGGATGGAGATGAAACTTACAAAAGAGAAGAAGAATGGTGTGAAATAATTAACCACAAGCTGCAGTCAGTCTATGTGTTGGAAGAGGAAATTAGGGAACCTGAAATGGAACCCAAGATGACCAGAATGGCAGAGACTGCAGTCGACATGAATAAGGTGTTACAGCTGATGAGGAACTTGGTTGTGAGGAAAGCAATGGGACCACATGTTGTGGCTGGATGGATCCTGAAGGAATGTGCTGACCAATTAGTGTGGCCTGTTTATGTCATCATTAAGGCTCTCTGGAAAATGAACAGTTACCTAAAGACTGGAAAAGAGCAAATATTGTCCCAATCTTCAAGGAAGGAGATAGGGAAGATCCACTAAATTATAGACCTGTATCACTTATTAATTACTGTTTGTAAAATCTGTGAGAAAATTATTAGAAGAAGATGGATAAAGTATTTAGAAGAAAATGAAGTGATAACACCAAGACAATTTGGTTTTAGGGAAGGAAGATCATGTGTTACTAAGCTATTAAGTTTATACAGTAGAGTAATAGATGTCATACAAGAGAGAGTGGGATGGGTAGATTGTGTCTATCTTGATCTCAAGAAAGCATTTGACAGGGTGCCCTATGAGACTGCTGTGGGAGTTGAAGACCTTTGGAAGGATGCCTGGAAAACTTAGTGGATGGGAGATTATCTGATAGGAAGGTAGATGAGAACAGTTATGAGAGACAAGGTTTCACAATGGAGAAATGTGACTAGTGGGGTACCCCAAAACTCTGTCTTAGCCCCAATAATGTTTCTGATATATATAAATGATTTACCAGAAGGTTTGAACAGTTACATGAGTATCTTTGCAGATGATGCTAAAATCATGAAACTTGTTAAATGTATTGCTAGTAGTAAGAAACTGCCAGAGGACTTGGACAAACTCCACAGCTGGAGCCAGACTTGTAAAATGGATTTTAATGCCAAGAAGTGTCATGTATTACAAATGGGGATGAATGAAAAAAGACCACATTGGACATATAAAATGGGAAATGAGATAATCTACAAAAGAAAAAATGAGAAGGAATTGGAAGTGATAATTCAGGATGACTTGTCACCAGAAAAGCATATAAACTTATGGATTACTGACCAACATGAGAGTGGCTTTTAATTACATGGATGAGGAAATGCTGAGGGAGTTGATAGTGACCACAATAAGACCAAGACTAGAGAATGCAGCTGTGGTATGGTCACCTCATTTGAAGAAGCCTATTGATAAACTGGACAGGGTTCAATGGATGGCAACGAGGATGATCCCATGCTTACGGGAACTGACCTATGAGGAGAGATTGGAAAAACGGAAGTTACCAACACTGTGCGAGAGAAGGGAAAGAGGTGACTTGATCATGATGTTTAGAAATGCAAGAGAATTGGAAAGGCTGGATAGAGAGGATCATTTGTGTTGGATGATGGAAGAACAAATGGTCACGACTTCAAGCCGAGAAAAAGCAGATGTCTTAATGATCTTAAAAGGTTCAGTTCCCAAACAGAAGCATAGGTATTTGGAATGACTTAGACGAAGAGGTGGTGCTGGTAAAAAAAACATTCATGTGTTTAAAACTCGATTAGATAAATGCTGATATGGAGACACAACAACATGAGCTTAGCTCAATTCCTGTATACTACAAATAGGTAAATACAAATACTGTACAGTAAGTAAATATGCACACACACACACACACACACACACACACACACACACACACACACACACACACAGGCAACAACAACAATCTCCACTACTGAATATGAACAGTCACCCCCAATTAGCTATCCATCAAAATTTAGCCATGTTAGATAACGAATTTTTCAGATAATGCCGTACTATCCCTCCCCACCCTGCCCCATTATTTGGCGGTATCCACTCACTCGATGTTGTGCTGCTTGGGGTGTCTGCCCTTTCCTCTCTTCTTTCCTTCCTCTTCTGTCTTTCTTTCCTTGCATTCTTTCATCCTTCTTCTGCCTACAGGTGACTTTACACTCCCTCTTCTGTCTTTCTTTCCTTCTTTCTTTCCTCTTCCATCTGCCTATGGGTGACTACACTGAGTGTCAAGCCAAATGGTTTCTTCCTGTACACCAGGAAACCATTTACTATCCTGGATGGTAACCATATAACCAAATTATGGCCCCTGGCAGTTTAGTGGGTAATTAAGGTGCCCCAATTGGATTGAGCCTGTTTAGGTTTATATCCATGGGGTGGTTGGGGCTTATTGCTCAAGTAATGCCACTCAGGGATAAGTGAGGCTGGTCACTTTCATCTTAAATATCAGGACCAACTTGCCCAGCCCAGGTTCCTACATTCCTCATTGGGCTACACAGGATTGGATGATGGATGGATGGATGGATAAACCCTATATTTTAACGAATAACTACAGTATTTGAATGCAGAACAAACAATCCAAAATAGTTGTCCTGCTAAAAATTCATGGTACAGTATGGTATATTATACAGTACTGTACTGTACTGTATTACTTTACTGTACATACAGTAATTCATACTAAAAAAGTAGACATGCAGTAGTGCAATAAAGGAAAGAGATTTGGCATAGTACAGTATTTTACAGTAAAATATACAGTTACTGTATACTATGATCATCATACTGTAGTACTGTAAAAGATCTTGTCAATTATTTCCATGTGGTTAGTGCCACAGAGACGCCATATACAGTGCAGTATACCGGTTTGGTTACAACCTTATTATGTTGCTTGCCTTTTTGTTGGCATCTGTGTGTATGGTTCCCCCTCCTGCCAGTGATGAACGTTCTGTCCCTTGAACCTCGTGACGAAGCAGGAGATAATTAGGTAATTTGCATGGTTATGCACTGCAGCATTCTGGGGCTATTTCTGGTAGCCCTGGGTGTGACAGAAGCTGTGGACACACTGTATCAAAATGACTGGCATCAGTCTTACTGCATTTTTCATTGCATTAACATCTCCACCTCTGCATCTTGCATCTCTCGAGTGCGATGAGTGTTACCTCTTAATTGTGAAAAATAGCTTCTTGTAAGGAATCATTTTCCCCTTCCTTCACTGAGAAAGCAAAGAGGAAGATTTTAAGCCTTGTGGAGAAGATAGAAGTGATCAAGGTGCACAAGAAAGGCAAGAGAAAGGGCAACGTCAGCCGCATGTTAGGAATGAAGAAGCTGATCCTGCAAGACATTCTGAAGGGCATAGACAAAACAATGGGGGTTTTGAAAAAATGAAAGGCATGAGGAAAGCTAAGGACGTGTTCAGTAGCAGGGAGCTTCCCAACAAGAAACTAGACAAAGCAATGTGCAAGTGGTTCATACAAGGGTGTGCTGAAAGGGTTCCTGTACATGGCCTGGATATCCAACACGCAACACAAAGGCTTGCTACTCACCTTGGAGTAGGAAATTTCAAGTGTAGTGATGGCTGGCTGTAGAGATTTAGGAGGTACCATGGCATTGTTAATGCCATAATCAGTGAGATGCTCACCACTGATGTTGATGCTGTGGAGCTGTTTTTCCAGCATCTTTTGAAACTGATAAAGGACAAGAACCTGCATGAGTTTCAAATCTACAATGCAGACAAGGCTGGGCTCTTCTCGTGTGCTCTTCCTCAAAATGCCCAGACTTGGAAAGATGTTCCCAGCACTCCAAGGCACCTACAGCCAGTCATAGTATGTGAGAGCAAGTGACCTCGGTCACTCAAGGACATAATGGCCAAGCTTCTTGTGGGGTACCATGGGAACAAGTCTGCTTGGTTTACCCTGGATTTCATTCATGACCGGCTCCACCAAGGATCCAATCCTTCCATGAGGCAGCAACAAAAAATGTATGGCATCAGTCCCGAAGATATGAAGGCAGTGCTGCTGTTGGACAATGCATTAGCCCATCCATCTTCCACCAAATATTGCAGCAAGGATGGGCGAATCAAGGCTGTCTTCCTGCCTGCCAACACCACTACCCTTACCCACCTTACAGACCAAGCAGTTATAAAGAGTGCAAAGAGGTATGGTACTACAGAAGCATCTACCTGCACCAGCACCTCATTGAGTCTAAGGATGGGATGGACAAGGAGGTTATGAGGATGTCAGGGGCAAGAAGTCCCTGCAAAATTTTAAAAATTACACTGTCAAGGGCACCATTTTCAACTTGGCAGAAGTGTGGAAGCAAGGCTGTGGAGTCAGAGTCGGAGCTGTGGAGCTGCCTGTTTTTGTTGGAGTTGGAGTCGGTAAAATTCCCACAACTCCGACTCCAAGTTTTTTGGTTTAGAAATGGTATTGATCATATCTTTTCAATACAGTACCCTTCCACGGTGAACGAGTTTATGGGTGGCAGACGAGCTTATTCACTGTGAACAACATATCTTATGGGAAAAATAGCATATGGGTGGCACCGCTCCCTCAAACTCCACTTTTAGAGCCACAGATGTACTAAAGGATACATTTCAGACATATACAGTACAGATATCGGTATATAAAACATACCAAACATATGGTTATTTACCTTGAATGGAGCAGATGGCAGTCCTGATTGGTTTGAATACAGGTGGTTTTGAGGCAGGGAGATACACTTAGGATGTCCCCACCACATCACCTTCCACTCCCTTGTTCTCGTCACCAGCCTTGCCCTCATCACTTGACTGAACCACTTCCCCACGTGCCTGTACCTCATCCACCTCTCCCATAAAACCTTCAAAGTCAAAAGTTGACGCCAATGACATCACACTGTCATTATCTTCCCCAGGAAGTGTAGCTGACGATGTAGAGGTAACTGGCTCCTGTTGTTCTTAAGATCGGTAGTAGCGTGTTTTGAGTGTTTGTTTTCTTCTGTTGACTTCCACATTGTGCCTTTCAATGTAATAACGAAAAGTGATTTCTAACCCACTGAGCACTTCCTGTGTCCTAAGGCAGCAGGCTTCATTTGCCTGGACCTCTTCTCTCAGAACATCCACTGCTGCTAGAATTTTACTGATCTTGGACATAGGCAAATCATCCTCCATTGGATTCTGCTCAACAGGTTGCTCAAATCTGGCTTCTTGTGCAGCATCTACTGGGGGGGGGGATCTTTCAATAAGGAAGGTGGCAGTAATGGCCTACTCTTTCCCCCGATTTCGTTTACTTGGGGTTCAATGCGTTCATTATGGTTTTGTGGACCTGATTACCCCCTGCTCGTTCACTAGGCAAACCGTTTACCCTGAATACAATCATTGTGGGAGGGTGCTGTACTATATTTGGTTTATTTTACAACCATATGTAATGGTTTATTTGTTATTTTGCAAGAATTATATGTACAGAATTTTAAAAAATGATTTTAAGAATTGTATCTATCAAAATTCATGAACATTATTCATTTACTTGCATCATGTCCATGTGCTGTATTATCAGTAAAGTACATACAGTACTTAAGTCGGAGTCAGTGTCGTACTGTACAGTACTTGTAAAATTTCTGGAGTCAGAGTCGGAAAATATAATCACCGACTCCACATCCCTGTGTGGAAAAATGTCTCTTGCCACACTCAAGAACTCCCAAGACTCCATCACCACTGCATGATTTTGAGGGGTTGAGGGGTCTGAGCTATTGAAAATGGCAGATGTGTTGGCACCTGCAGGGCATAGGTGGCTGGATGACAATGCTGGTTTGCCTGGCTACCATCACCAGATGGAAGAAGAAATTGCTGCTGAAGTGCAGCAAGTCAAGTCACTGGCCAAGGAAAAGGACAAAGTGGAAGAGGAGGTAGAGGCACCTGGACTGTCTCTGGCTGTTGGCACTGATGTTACAAATACAATTCTCACCATCACAGACAAACAAGGTGATCCTACTGCTCACCACTACGAGGTCATGCTGCTCATCAGGTTGCAGCTAATGAAGCTACAGCAGCCATGTCAGAAAAAGGCTAAGGTCTCCCAGTGTTTCAAGCCTGTGCCCTCCACACAAAGTCAGAGAACTCCAGTGAGTTTGCAGCATAAACATCCTCAGCCAGCCTCCATATAGCATCAGGATCCAGCAGTACAGCTTCCAGGACCCCAAACCTCAGCACCTCAGGACTCTCTCGATCACATGTGACATCGAAGCCACCAGAAACCATCTTTGCCGCCAATAACAATGAACGACAGTTAACTCAGTTTACAACAAATGAGGAGATTGGGAGTGGGTGCAGCCTACAACCATCTATACAGGCGATTACTGTGTATAATACTGTACACGATTTTCCCACTCTTTTTACTCCAACCTGGCCCTCTCCCACTCATGATGGCTGAATTGTTATACAAAGCTATAAATGCAGTAATACTGTTCCAGTCATGAAGAAATGCTATGTAAGAGTGTGAAATTATGGGCCAAAATAGTGAAAAATGGGTATACCTTTCATTTTTAGTAATGGAATATGCTATTTTACTAATCTCTTTTCCATTAAGTGCTTGAAATCCCACTTCAGGGGGAACCATCACACTTACTAGTACCGGTTTATCGACTTTAATGGATCAGGCTTCCCCCCAATTGATCTGGTATATAGTCTCATGTACTTAATATCTGGCACTTAATACTACGGTACTTCATAATGCCTATGTGATCTGCAATTCATACATACTGTAATACACTATATCCTATATACATTTTGGTGGCATATGCTTGAGGGTACAGTGGGGGAATTCTCAAGACACTCAAAACTGCCCATGGAAAAAATTTCAAATTTTCTCTAATGCAGTAAATAAACACTGTACTAATAATAATGGTTCTTATGGAACAACTTGTCCAATTCCATTTTCATGTTGCATCCTCTAAATAAATTTGATGCTCAAAATGAGGCCCTACAGTAGAAGCAATCCTGGCTAGCTTCCTGACATAACCCCTCTGCAACCATATTATAAGTGTTCACTTAGCCTAGACAGCTTCCTGGTATACAACTTGGTTTTCAGAAATGCAATTTAGCTATCTACTGTACATGTGCATTTGCGACCCAACTCCCCCACTGGCTTCTGACTCTCACCAGGAAGAAAATACCAATATCAATGAAAGGGTAAACAGAGTACTGTACTTCACATTTAACCCCTCAATGGATGTGTGTTCAGAAATTTGTGGGCTCCCCTGACTGGCCGTGGGACCATTTTTTTTCTATCTATCTACCTACTGCCAGACGCCTTAATCCTGCAAGAGGTGGCCACAAACAAATTGCCTCCATATCACCCTGTCCCATGCCATTTCACTGACCTCCCCCCAGCTCACATCCTCCTCTCTCATATATGTACCTCTCCACTCCATTCCTCCACCTCATCCTAGGCCTCCCCCTCCTTCTCCCCCCTCCACCTCACTCACATACACTCTCCTCGTTAGTCTCTCGCTCTCCATCCTCTCCACATGGCCAAACCACCTCAAGTATTTCATCTAACGCCTTCTATTACATCCACATCCACACCACAACACTCCTTTACTTCCTCATTTGTCAGTCTGTCTCTCCATGTAACTCCAAAGGTTCCTCCCAAGTAACTCAATTCCACTGCTTTCACTGTTGACTTGTGTCCTTCAACAAGACCCAAGCTTCACTTCCATATGTTAGAGTTGGTATTACAATACTATCATGCACTGACTTATACTTCCATGTTCACTTCCCTATTTCTTATTTCTGCTTCCAAAGAACCAGCAAACTATCTTCCTTGTTATATATATACCCTTTCAAGCATTTCATCCTCTAAACTTCCATCCTTACTCATCACACTACCAAAGTACTTAAATGCACTCGCATTTTCCATTCCCACATCATCCAACCTCACTGTACATTCAGTAACTTCATTTCTCTCGAAGACAATCACTTTACTCTTCCCAACATTCACTTTCAGATTCCGTTTCTTACACGCTCTCCCAAACACACTTACCAAGTCTTGCAATTCCCCTTTGTCCTTATTTAACAGTACAGTATCATCTGCAAACAGCAGTACAGGAAGTTTTCAAATGCTGCCCTCTCTCATGAGGACCGTTCCAACATGCACATGCCCTACCTTGTATCTCTTTTATAACCCTCATCCATTTACAGATTGAACAACCCTGGTGACATGACACATCCCTGTTTCAATCCAACATTCAGACAGAAAAATTCATTCAGTTCACTATCCACACGCACTGCAGCCTTAGCACCCTCATACATACTCTTCACGGCATCCAACAACTTCCCATTTACTCCATACTGGTATATTCTAAGTATTTTCCACATTCCTTGTCTATCCACTTGGTCACATGCTTTCTCCAAATCCATGAAGACTGCATACAACTTCTTTCCCTTCTCCAGAAACACTTCCACTAAAGACCTAGGAATGAATATCTGTTCTACACAACCTCTTCCCTTCCTAAAACCTCCCTGTTCTTAGCCAACGAATTCCTCTGTTAATTCCCTAACTGTCAGTAAGTATCCTACCATACACTTTTCCTACGATACTCAAATGAAAAATGCCCATAAAATTAGGGTACCACACACTTCTTTTCCTTTGTACAGGGGAATAATTATACCTGACTTCCAATCCTCCAGGACTATACCTTCCTCCCAGGCCAATCTGCTTATCTTCCATATCCATTCTACTGCTAGCTGGATTTCTCTCCCCCATGCTTCATCATTTCACCACACACTCCATCAATTCCTAGTGAAGTAAGTGAATTTTTCTATCTGAATATTAGATTGCAACAGGGACATGTCATGTCCCCATGGTTGTTCTATCTGTAAATGGACAGGATTACAAAAGAGGTACAAGGTTGGGCAGTGGATGTTGGAGAAACCCTAATGAGAGAAGGCAGTGTTTGGAAACTTCCTGTACTATTGTTTGCTGATGATACTGTACTGTTATGTCAAGATGAAGGGGAACTGCAAGGCTTGGTGAATGAGTGTGAGAGAGTGTGTAAGAAATGGAATCTAAAGGTGAATGCAGGGAAGAGTAAAGTTATGATCTTCAAGAGAAATGAAGCCAATGAATGTACAGTGAGGCTGGATGAGGAAATGGGAATGCATGTTAAGAACTTGGGTAGTGTGATTAGTAAGGATGGAAGTTTAGAGGGTGAAATGTTTGAAAGCGTACAACAGGGATGAAAGGCTGCTGGTTCTTTGAAAGCAGTTGTAAGGAACTGGGATGTAAGCATGGAAGTAAAAAAAAAAAAAAAAAAAAAAAAAAAAAAGTAATTGCATGACTGTATTATGATAAGGTACCAACCCTAACGTATGGATGCGAAGCTTGGACCATGTTGGAAGGACACTAAATCAAGAATGTCATTTGAGAAGAGCTTGTGGAGTTACGTGGAGAGACAGACAGGCAAATAAGGAAGTGAAGGAGGGTTGTGGTGTGGATGTGGATGTGATAGAAAGCATTAGGAGAAATACACTGAGGTGGTTTGGCCATGTGGCGAGGATGGAGGGCGAGAGACTAACGAGGATTGTGTATGCAAGTGAGGTGGAGGAGGGGAGAGGGAGAAGGAGGCCAAGGATGAGATGGAGGGATGGAGTGGAGAGGTATATGAGAGAGAAGGGGGGTGTGAGCTGGGAGCAGGGCAGTGAAATGGCATTGGACAGGGCAACATGGAGGCGATTTGTCTGTGGCCATCCTTACGAGATTGAGGTGTCTGGCAATACATCGACAGACAGACTTTCTTCATTGCTTCCACTACTTCCACCCTACTGATCTCTTCCTCCCTCCTTCTCTCAGCCACTTATACTCGCATTACTTTCATTTCCCATGTTTAACGGCTCGAAATGTTTTCTACATCTGCTCACTTTTGCCCCTTCTCCACTTGCAATCTACCAGTATTATCTTTCATTCCCCTACTAACTTCTTTATCACACTGCCTAACTCTCTTTACCTCATTCCAGAACATAATTTTACATTCCCTCCACTTTACACTCAAAGTCCTTCCAAATTCTTCATCCACTCTCTTCTTTCTCTTACTAATCTTTTCATCTCTCTCTTCTTCTCTACATATAACTCTCTCTTCTGCCTCTCAACTTCCTCCATGGCTCTGCTTCCCATCCACTCACTATATGCTTTCTTCTTTAGTACCACAGCTTGTCTCTCTTCTTCATTCCACCATGCCGTTCCTTGCGCCCCTTTTCGTCTTCTCTTCACCCAATACACCACCTCACATGCTGCACAGACTTCTTCTGTGAATACCTTGCACACACTTTCAACCTCCTCCAATCATATTTACCCAATCACTCCTCTCTTATATTCTGCCTTTTTTCCATCCTTTTGCAGCCCTTCCAACCTCCTTGTATGGACTACTTCCTCCTTTTCACTTGAAACTTGACCATTTTTTCAAAGTTCTAAAATCGATTTCTTATCCTTACAGGTGTGAAGCGAATCATCTGGCGCACCTGGCAATGTGTTTTTTAGGTTCCTCAACCCATCCTGTGATTCGCTAAGATTCATGGAAGACATCATAAAATTCACAAAATTCACTGCGCATGTGCCATTAATGTGTGAACTTACAGGCAAAAACATCTAAGAAAAAGTGACTGCCTGAATGCTTGGGAAGGGAGAGTTGGGTCAGATAAACACACCAGTGATCTTCGTTCCCCTTCCATAATTGTTCGCAGTTTTCTATAGCTCGTGCTAATTTGACATCACTGGCACATCTACGGTACCTAAAATGCTGACTGCCATTGAGGGGCTAAAAGTACTGAATGTCACCATTCAGTAACACATTTTTATGGTACATATTCAATAGCCTGGAATATATGCTTTAACTAAAAAGAAATGGTAGGTCTATGCATGTGGCAATGTTTAACCCAATTTTATTAAACTCTGAAGGGACCTTTGAACTGGAGTGGTTTGACAACCTTATTAAAACCCCTCAAGTATGAGGCCTTTCCTAAGTTTGTTAGTGTCTAGAAGCAGCACGGATGAACTAAAAAGGGACATTACTTGGATTTATGGAGTTAATGGGAATTTCAATTAAACCTTCAACTGCAAAGGAAGTATGTAATGTAAGGTGGATTTTCCATGTTTCCATATGTTTCACCCTTCAATTTTCCTAGACCTTTGCCCTCTTAGTTAAGGTCTGATATTGCATGGGGAAGTATACAGTGTACTCTTTGGGAAAAATATAATGAATTTTAGAAACTGAACCAAAACTATAATATGAACAGTAAATCCTTAAATTATGAATCTATCAAGAAAGTCAGGTTAAAAATATCAAGTACGAAACATGTGGCAGTTACACATTTCTCACACTGGTACATAGCCACTAAGGCTGTACACCCATGAAGCAGTTACACAATCAGCCAGTGTAAATACACAAAAAAAATCATATTTTACCACTGTAAGCTACAGTAAGGTACTTGATATAAACCCTAATCCTGCTATGAATAATAAGCTACAGTTTCTGAACCTTACCAAAAAACACTAACAAAACAATAAATAAAAAGTATCCTCCGGGAATAACACCACAACTGCCTTAATTTGTCTCCAAGATGACTAATCTTGCTCACTGTCCACTGAATGTTAAACTTACGAAGGTCCTTGATGAACGAGGAAGTGACCATGGGAACATTATCGCCGAAACCAAGGATAGAACAGGGCTACAGGCACCTTTGCTGTATGCAATATGGCACCAAAATAATACCCAATAGGTTGACATGTAATTAATTAATCTTACCTGAACGTGGGAGTCGGGCTCATTCATCTGGTTGGACTCTCGCGACACAGCTTCGGCCCCCTGCAAGAGAGAAATGTCATCCGACGTCGCACTTTTCAGACAATTTCCCATCTTGTCTGGGGTGTGATGAACTCCAGGGCTAGTGAGTGAGTAGCATGTGCGAGATGAAGTAATAGAGGGTCCAAGGTGACCATATCCAACACTTCAATCCCTCTTACTCTCCGCTCGTGACTGCACAGCTGACGCGGAGTAGCACATTACCTGCAAACGTAAACAACTTGCAAAAACTAGTTCTGGGAATACGTTTCTGCGCTAAATGGTTCATTTCTCTTACACATGATAAAGAGAAGCGTGGGGAGTGATAATATGTATTAAGTGGTATCATTTATGTAACAGTATTTGAGATTTGATTTCTTGCAAATCACGCCTTTGTTTTGATGTTTGTCGTCTGCAGCTGAGCTCAATAGCGGTCTTTATGAATGGATGGTATTGCACTTGATACTGGCATCCTAAATAAATGTGTTATTAATATCAAGTATATAGTAAAGTTATCACCAGACTTATGCATTGCTTCATTAACTCTTTCCGTGTCATTCTTTGTATTTTAATATACATGAGAACGTAGTGAATTATGAATGCTTATGTGTAGAACATATTACCCAAGAGCGAAGAAAGGGCAACGTTTATGAACCTATCCAATGATTATCATCGATTTATCGTACTGTTTCATTGTACAGCTTTTCTGATGTGCCTATGGCCTACTGTTCACTATAATTCCACAACAGATAAACGACATGTGAGTGATTTCTTAGCTTTCTGCTCAACTCTGAACTGAACTTCTTGACTATATACTCGTAGTCCACTGTTCATATACACATGACGAGTCGAACTCATTCTCGGCCCCCTTTAATAAATCACTTTCGATCATGCAGCAGAAAAAGTAAAATCTTGTCACTCACCGTAAGGATGCTTTATGGGACGTTAGTAGGGCATTGGTTAGCATATGTAACTCGCAGTTTTCAAGAACTCGAGTTCAGTTATCGGGCCGGCCAAACCACTGGATTCACTGTTGTGTTCTCCCCATTCCCTCTACTCTCTATTCCCGTTCACTTATCAGTAAAATTGCTGCAGGTCTTCTAGAGCCAGATTGGGACGCCATAAAACTGACTGTCTCTTAACGACCCTCGTGTAGTCTGTCTCTTAACGACCCTCGTGTAGTCTGTCTCTTAACGACCCTCGTGTAGTCTGTCTATCTATCTATTGCCCGATGCCTAAACCCCTAAGGGGTTGCAACAAATAGATCGCCTTACGTCGCCCTGTTATCTGCCATTTGACTTCCCTCTCTCCAGCTCAAACCCTCCTCTCTCACATATTTCTCCCCTCCATCTCTCCATTTCAGCCTTGATCCCTCCCCCTCTCCACCTCACTCACGTACACTAATCTAGTCAGTCTCATTCTCCATCCACATGTTCAAACCATCAAAAAGTATACTTCTTAACACTTTCAGTCACGTCTGCATCAACATTACAACGCTCCTTTACTTCCCCATTTGTTTGTCTGTCTTTCCATATGCTCCTTTACTCAGACATGAATATAAGACTCTAATATGGCCTTCCATAGGGTGACCACATACAGCTCGCCACCGAAACAAACTGGTTCAGATTCTCTGGCTGGCCACGCTATTGGACTCACTATTTCACCATATTCTTGTTCAACTGGACTGGTTATCGGTCGTATTCAAGGGGAATATTGGTACTTAGCAAAACTTAATGCCTGCCTTAATGACCATCGTGCAAGAGCCCTTAGTTGGCCTTCCAGCAAAATTTCAAGCATTCCTGGCATGATGCAACACATTTTAAAAATATTGCACATAGGTAAATCCTAACTGTTGACTCATGGGCAGCAGATCTGTATACCATCAGCAGAGGAGACAACTTCCGGTACTGCTCGGTTTGCCCATCAGTAGAGTACTTGGCCACTTCCTGTCTCACTGTCCAATTATTTCACTAGTCTGACTGTGGCCGAAATGGAGTAGCCTGCGTTTTTCTGTCACCAAGGAAATTATTGCGCTTGCCAGAAACAGCTGATTCAGAAGTTCTGCCTTGGTCCCAGTGGCCTTCATTTAGCATTTAGACAGGAAAAACTGGCCAACCAACACTCTAGCAATAGTAATGGCTTCCTGATCTATGATGGGATATGCTTCAGACCATTTAGTGAAGCAGTCGATGGCTATATAGATGTGGACTACCTGTTCCAATCACCAGTGAGTGGCAGCGGTCCGGTAATGTCCAATACAACCATCTCAATCGGAATACCTGTGTAGAATAACTGCAGTACGACACGGGTAAGTTGCTTAGACTCTTTTGTGCGGCAGATATATCATGAACTGCACCATTCTTCCACAGTCTTGTACATTCCGATCCGGTAAAATTTTTGCCTCAAGCGACCAGGTGACCACTTGCTAACTTTTTGTGCAAATGTCCAATATTTCTAGCCTCATTTAAATGGAAAGTACTATCTGTCTGTGCCTACTGAGGATTTGATGATGTCACCCACTAAGGCTATAGCAGGCCATTCATCAGCCGAAAAGAATCTCACGGAATCCAGTAGTTCTTGGTTTGAGAACGTGCTCTCAAGATCTCTCTTGGGTGCACTGAGCTTTGGCTCATCCACTCAACTACTGGTCGCAGGTCCTAGTTTTCTAACTGCAACTTTCCAAGGCTTTCCTTAACAATAGTTAGAGTCTCATCTACCCACTGCAGCTACACTTCTTAACAACCCCCCCCCCCGCGTCTCTTTCTCTCTCTCTCTCTTTCTCCACACTGGTGACACACTGGATCATATGGTCGTTGGCTCAGTCCGTCACTACTTCTGTGTATCCACCTAGGCTGGTACTGGACTGTATGATTTTGATTATCCAGTTCCTTGGACCACCATGCCAGTTGTGCACCCTAGAGACTCTATATATGTATACAGGCTCATTAATCGTAGACTTATCTTAGTGCTACGTAGTCAGACCTGATGATGAGACTAAACCCATACTGGCAGAGGTGGAAGAAATAAGGAATCATTAACACAACAGATTTTTCTTTTTCGTCACAGCAATTTCTTTCTGGAGTGTTATGCTTTGTTGGAATATGTCACTATGTATTCACTTTCATACTTCATCTGGGACAATACTTCACCAATGCTATCTTCACTTTATCAACATTACAGACCAAAATGAATGGCTAAGTTGGATTTGCATGTGGTAACACCGGGTGAATTGGTCAAGACATCCTCTAGTTTCTTGAAAGGAGTTCTGATTCTAGTGTTTGGTTATGGTGCAGGAAATGGCATCCCATAAAAGACTACTCCAAGGTGAAGCTTGTCCTTTGATGTTTCTGTAATCTAGTAGATCACAACAGCCAAGCTGGCTGCAGCAGCTCAGCAAGCTGAATCCACTGCAGGTGAAGGTTTGCAAGAGGTAGTCTTGCTTCAAAGGACAAGTCTGCGGACTTAGTTTTCTACTAAAAAAAAAAAAAGTTTGATGGATGGCCATGGATTACATGAAAATCATTAAGTCAGACAGTGTCGGCTAAGCATAAAATTTTCCCAATAACACGACTCACAAAGGTCGATGGTGCACCTACTGTAGGTTCCCAATTATACTGCTTGGTAAACAGACAGCTACTAGAATACAAGCTAAGTTCACAAGTATGACCCACAAAATCGAACTAAGGTTCTTCCAGCGCGACCTAGACGTGCTACTTCACGCACCAAGCCCCCCTCCCCTCCCAAGCCTCTTTACAAAGATGGCTACAATTGATTTATGACTACAGACTATGCATCAGTAAGGTAAACAGCCACTAGAGGTTATGATCGAGGAAGTGGAAGTTGTACGACCACCACCTCCCTTCCACCTGTCCCCTCACTGCCGGGAGGATTATGTTAAAGTGTGCATTCATAACAGACCCGGTGAGGCTTCGCTGAGGAGGGAACTTGTCGAAGGTGGGTGTTATGCTACGTATTTGCGGGTCGGTTTCTCGCCCTCAAATACGCAGGCTACAGCGGGTCCCTATTCTAGACCGGGTCAGCAACTCTAAGGAATAGGACTGGACACAAAAACAAGGCAGTGACTGTTACACACGTATTACAAATATCTTCCCAGAGACACTAATACATCAACAAATACATTAGATGCTGGGTTTGCCGGGGATGGGTTAACAACTCAACACAAGGTTTTACTTGATTGGAAATCTGTCACTATACCGGCTGGTAGAAAGTATGGTATTATTTACCCAGCACTTATGGCACATAAAATACACTTATGATTTAGGACACAGGAATGAATTTACTACAATTTCCCAATCTCATATAGCACTGGATGGCACTGGTATATGAATTACGTTAACACCGGTGTCATAGACACTCAGCCGGCCGGAAGTTTATCTCAGGTAGAGTCGGCTGCACAGTGATCACTGAAGGGGGGACTGCGGTATTCTAGCAGGACATTTGGAGATGCCCAGACATACCCTAACTAATGTGCCTGGACACGGGTTGGTGGAGGTGTAGTACACAAGGGGAAGGCACGATGAGAATAATATCTTTTCCTTCTGTTAGCCACTGAGGTGTTTCACTTGCATGCCTGTGCACTAGGGAGGGAGAGTTTTAATAAACAAGGGAATGGCACAATCAGCATAATATTATTGTTCTGTTGGTCACTGTGGCGTTTCTTTCACTGGGGGATGTGCGGGACTCCACTCGGGATATAAATTAGGCCAAAGTCACTATTAGGCTCGTCCAATCTTACACTCCGGGCTCCTAGTCACTTATCACTAGAATATACTATAGGGAATCACTCGCATGGTATAAACTAATACACACATATATCTGGGTCTAGAAAGCATACATATAGGTAAAGTCCACTCGCTTCATTATCACTAGTGGGCCACAGGTTGATTCCTCCGTCCGGAGGAAGGGCAGAGTGACAGGGTCCCACGCGTAGTCATGAGACTAGGGGCTCGGCCCGAAGAGAGCCAGGAGACGGGCCTGACGTAGAGTCTGGGAGAGACTTGGAGAGGTCTCGCCCACAGGTAAGTCGCGCCCTGGTGTTCGGGGCAACTCCCGGGATGACTGAGTGTAGGGTAAGAATTTTTAGCAACCCTTAAATATGAATTATTTAATCACACTGCGTTTGCCGCCAGTGCAATAGTTGAATTTTGATACTATAGGGAAGTTTCTGTTACTGCCAAAACATTAAGGCGGCCTCTTTAATAATTAAAATTATTTGGTATCGCTGCCACCACTCAGCAGTTGCCGGGGAAAAAAAAGAATTAATGTTATTTATGATTTAGTCCCATACGATGGAAGAGGGACAAGGGGCCTCTGGCACTAACAAGGTAACGTGAGCATTTTATAGGAAAGCGTGGTTCTTTAGATGTAACATGCCTTGCGGGCCACTCAGTCTATACTTATACTACCCCAGAGGATTATAACAAACACCTTCTATTTAAATTTACTTATCTATATTATTAACCTTAAATTACACAAAATGAAATAGTTTCAAGCAAGATTTAATTACTAGATCTTAATAAATCAGTAGTCTCTAATATGCTAGAATAATTGAAAGAAAGAATGCAAGATCTATACCACACAGTTTATATATCATCTGACCCGCCTAACGCGATTCATGAAAATTACTCTCATCTCGACTGCATCATAGAAAACTTCATCAATAGGAGTAACTCCCATAAACCACACCACGGTCTCACACGGACTCGTAGTGATACCCAGTTACAATGTGTTACACTGTTTACTTCAATTCTAAAGAAAACAACCTTAATTTTACCTGGGTACACCACATAACATATCTAGGAAAAATATACATACACCAAGATTATGATAGAATACAACACCGCGCTCACAGCGCTCCTCACGGCGGGACAATATACTATTCCGCCTCTGACACCTTTAACCAACATATTACATTTGTTTTATAAATAATTAGCTTACTAAGTGGACCAACCGACTTTGACTATACTGTGCATGGGAAATAGACTATGTGTAAATTAGTGTAAAGGGCTTTCGGGCACTGGTCTTGTGACTCTCATACAATGGCCGGCACAGACTCCATGACCCAATGCCATTTGCCGGTTCTGAAACGTCCACACCCAATGAAGTCCTACTGGAGAGACAGGGTTTTGATAATATGCTCAGATATCTTACTTTAAATATAGTTATATCAACAACTAATTATGATGACGTATAAGGGAGAAATACTGTAAATTCTCGGAGCTTTACCTGAAACGTCCACACCCAATGAAGTCCTACTGGAGAGTGAC